>NW_019379685.1:471028-508462 GCF_000648655.2 Copidosoma floridanum
GAAATGGCCATGCTAACGATAAGTATCAGCTTATGAAATTATTTAATATAATTAGTATTAAAAAAATGTATTTCGATGTATAGGAAAAAAAGGGTTTGTTAATATTATTTATAAATTTCAATAAAACATAAATAAAAATTAAATAAACTAGAATGATGAATCACGTTAAAAAAAAAAATTTGCCGACAGTTGGAATCGATCCTCAGATAGCAAAACAAGAACAGTAATGGCATAAGCCCTTACTACCTCAGCTATCGAAACTTCGAGGGAAGAAGATCTTAAAGTCACATATGTTTATCAATAACCTCCGGGGCTTGTCCTACAGTTCATAACAATTATAATAAGGAAAAATAATTAACCAGTTGTTATAGCTAAACTGTTATCCTTAAAAAAATTAGCTGAACATTTTTCAAAATAATACTGGATTTCAAATTAAGTATTAACGTACGGAAAAAAGAAATGTTTTGATATCAAATTCTGTGCATACAATTATGAGCATTTAGTTTCACGATTCAATCGAATGTAAGATTGATAGATAACATTCAAGCAAGAGCGAGAGAGCAAGAGTCAGTTAAATATATATAGCATATACTTGGTTGCAGTCGAAAGAGAAAAACTTGTGTCCTTGCTTGCTTTGGCTGTGCACTCAGATATATAGCTATAGTCAACATTTCCACTCCTCTCCTCGTAGGCACGCATTCGGTATACCCCTTCTACGTGTCGCCAAAATGTGCGGCTATATGCTCATTTCCACGCGAATCCACTTCTCTTCTTGTAAGCGCACGCTTTTCGATACGAGTCTCGCACTCTCGAAAAATGTGCGCCTTGGTTCGACGGCTGGCCGCGGCGGGTCGCCCCGATCAGTGGAAAAAAGTTGTCTCGCGCCGTAGCATTGGCGTTAGCAATCTCTCTACTTATCTCTGGTTGTAATTGTATAAATATTAATATGAAACATTAAATACTCTCTTTGCAACGTTGAATATAGTTTTATTGGAGTAGCTAAAAGGATACTTGACTTTAAGAATGTGGACAGGACAATGATCTTCAACGATAAATCCGTCAGGGCTTACACATAGCGATGATTGTCAAGGTTCAACATATAATCCAACGAATTTTACGTTCTTATAACATTTCTTTGAATATTTAGAAATAGCAATTCTTTCATATTTCAAACCATATTTAATAGATTATCTGCTTGGTTTTTTTCTTGATCTCATATAATCGTTTGCTAGTTTTTGAGCTGTTTTTTTTCAATGACTCCTAATTTAATGAGCCTTTAAACTGGCACTAATCCTTTCGAACCATTCCTTGTACTAAACGTCACTGTCACTTTGTTTAATAGTATTAACACAATTTTACTATCCCATTTTTATCTAATGTAATATTTCCATTATGAAAACTATCCTATTCTTCAGTTTCAATTACTACGTTTGCAGAATAAATAATGTGACTCGTTGAAAAACTCATCAAACTCATAGACTAAACTTCAGCGCAATTAAATACACTTCTATCAACTACGTTTTTTATCTAATCTTTCAAATTTTTTTTTACGATAGCACAGCTTTCACTTATCATTTCAATATTTATAATTTTATGCGAAGGACAGTTTGTATTCATTACATCTTCAAATTTAAAGTGATATGCTTTTTGTGTTTAGAAATCGTGAGTACTTTTTTTTGTGTACATCAAAAATAATTGAAGACTTAGAGCATTTATCTCTTCCTAATTAAGCATCCGAAGGCTTTTCCAAATCCTGTTCCGGTAAAGTTTGTGATATACAAGGTGTGATTAAAAAGTAAGGTGACTTTTTGAATGGCGCGCGCTCTTTACACCCTAAGTTAAACATTTTTTTTTTTTATTATGTTGGTACACTAGGCACGATCATATGTTCATAGTTTTGATTATATAGCATGGGTTGTTTTTATGTGAGAAACTTAAAGGTTAGACTCGTGTTTGCGCACTCGGCGATTTCTTTTTGTTGCAAATAATAAAGCAAAGAGTTTGTATTAATTTTTGTGTACAAAATGGTATTAAGTGCTCACAAACTCTTGAAATGTTGACAGTGGCCTACGGTGAGTCAACTATGAGCAAAAAAAATGTTTATAAGTGGTATAAGTTATTCCAAGAGGGCCAAGAAAATGTTAATGATGAACCTTATTCTAGGCAACCCAGCACGTCAAACACCGACGAAAATGTTCAGAAAGTGAAAGAAATGGTGCTAAAAGATCGTCGAATCACGATTATAGAAATAGCTAATGTTATTGACATATCAGTTGGCTCATGCCAATCAATTTTGACGGATGTTTTGGGTATAAGACGTGTATCCGCGAACACTATGATAATGCACCTGCGCACAAGTCATTATTAGTTAGTAGTTTTTTGTCCAAAAACAGTACTTCCATCATGCTTCAGCCACCATACTCACCAGACTTGGCCCCCAGCGACTTTTTCCTCCTTTCAAAATTAAAAAAGCTCATGAAAGGACGAAGATTTTCCACGATTGAGGAGATTAAGTCTACATCGCTGGAGAAGCTCAAAGCAATACCCATTGTATCTGAAGGGGACTATTTTGAAGGGGATAACATAGTTTTAGATGAATAAATAAATATTTTTTTATAAAAAAAAAGTCGCATTACTTTTTGATCTTACCTTGTACTTCTGTCCGTATTGATGTTATGTATAAGAGCACTAATATGTTTACATTTTTTAGCGGTGGATGTCACACAGGTGCACTATGCATGGGTTACTGTTCTGTCGTGGTCTAACTAGATAATGCATTCAATAGCACACTATCTAACGACGTATATATTTAATGCAGGATTATTGTAGAGGAATAAAAATACCTTCAGTCCAACTTTATATGGATATTTAGTTATATTTGTTGTTTTGATAATGCTGCACCTGATCAGTAGATGATTTCCGATTCTCGTAACCTCCTCCACTCGTTGAACGTAAGATTCTGCTAATAATTTTCCTTCGGTAAGCTTTCGGGGCTCAAAATCAATTGCATACCTAATAGGAGCAAAGCACGTTTTACCAATTACTTCTATGGTGATCACAGCTGATATCTACAAGTAACAGGGATAAAACTCGTAAATAGTTGATGGAATGTGAGTGTACTGATGTACTACTATCAAAAATATGATTCTAGGGGACCTGATGTAGAGTCACTTAATGATTGTAGGTGTTAAATAATTTTTTTTATCAGGAGTCCACTTAAATGCATTGTTTTGATGTAAGGAACTCTTGACAGCTCTTAGCTGTAGATGGCGCCAACTCCTATTTGGTGCATAGCAAATACTCGTAATCGGTCAGGCAAAGAATTTAAGTATACGTCTTTATTCTCTAAAAAGCCCTTATGGCTTGCTTCCAGCATAGTTTTCTTTCAGCTATATGCCACTTGGCTTACGATACAAATGAGAGATAAAATAAGTAAAGCAACATTTTTGGATATATTCTTAAAATTTTGTAATTATAGTTATATTTAAACGTTTATCATGTTTACAAACAACATTGATCTTGTCAATACAAAATATTAAAAATTCTCTAAATTTCTTCGTAGGCACGCATTCGGTATACCCCTTCTACGTGTCGCCAAAATGTGCGGCTATATGCTCATTTCCACGCGAATCCACTTCTCTTCTTGTAAGCGCACGCTTTTCGATACGAGTCTCGCACTCTCGAAAAATGTGCGCCTTGGTTCGACGGCTGGCCGCGGCGGGTCGCCCCGATCAGTGGAAAAAAGTTGTCTCGCGCCGTAGCATTGGCGTTAGCAATCTCTCTACTTATCTCTGGTTGTAATTGTATAAATATTAATATGAAACATTAAATACTCTCTTTGCAACGTTGAATATAGTTTTATTGGAGTAGCTAAAAGGATACTTGACTTTAAGAATGTGGACAGGACAATGATCTTCAACGATAAATCCGTCAGGGCTTACACATAGCGATGATTGTCAAGGTTCAACATATAATCCAACGAATTTTACGTTCTTATAACATTTCTTTGAATATTTAGAAATAGCAATTCTTTCATATTTCAAACCATATTTAATAGATTATCTGCTTGGTTTTTTTCTTGATCTCATATAATCGTTTGCTAGTTTTTGAGCTGTTTTTTTTCAATGACTCCTAATTTAATGAGCCTTTAAACTGGCACTAATCCTTTCGAACCATTCCTTGTACTAAACGTCACTGTCACTTTGTTTAATAGTATTAACACAATTTTACTATCCCATTTTTATCTAATGTAATATTTCCATTATGAAAACTATCCTATTCTTCAGTTTCAATTACTACGTTTGCAGAATAAATAATGTGACTCGTTGAAAAACTCATCAAACTCATAGACTAAACTTCAGCGCAATTAAATACACTTCTATCAACTACGTTTTTTATCTAATCTTTCAAATTTTTTTTTACGATAGCACAGCTTTCACTTATCATTTCAATATTTATAATTTTATGCGAAGGACAGTTTGTATTCATTACATCTTCAAATTTAAAGTGATATGCTTTTTGTGTTTAGAAATCGTGAGTACTTTTTTTTGTGTACATCAAAAATAATTGAAGACTTAGAGCATTTATCTCTTCCTAATTAAGCATCCGAAGGCTTTTCCAAATCCTGTTCCGGTAAAGTTTGTGATATACAAGGTGTGATTAAAAAGTAAGGTGACTTTTTGAATGGCGCGCGCTCTTTACACCCTAAGTTAAACATTTTTTTTTTTTATTATGTTGGTACACTAGGCACGATCATATGTTCATAGTTTTGATTATATAGCATGGGTTGTTTTTATGTGAGAAACTTAAAGGTTAGACTCGTGTTTGCGCACTCGGCGATTTCTTTTTGTTGCAAATAATAAAGCAAAGAGTTTGTATTAATTTTTGTGTACAAAATGGTATTAAGTGCTCACAAACTCTTGAAATGTTGACAGTGGCCTACGGTGAGTCAACTATGAGCAAAAAAAATGTTTATAAGTGGTATAAGTTATTCCAAGAGGGCCAAGAAAATGTTAATGATGAACCTTATTCTAGGCAACCCAGCACGTCAAACACCGACGAAAATGTTCAGAAAGTGAAAGAAATGGTGCTAAAAGATCGTCGAATCACGATTATAGAAATAGCTAATGTTATTGACATATCAGTTGGCTCATGCCAATCAATTTTGACGGATGTTTTGGGTATAAGACGTGTATCCGCGAACACTATGATAATGCACCTGCGCACAAGTCATTATTAGTTAGTAGTTTTTTGTCCAAAAACAGTACTTCCATCATGCTTCAGCCACCATACTCACCAGACTTGGCCCCCAGCGACTTTTTCCTCCTTTCAAAATTAAAAAAGCTCATGAAAGGACGAAGATTTTCCACGATTGAGGAGATTAAGTCTACATCGCTGGAGAAGCTCAAAGCAATACCCATTGTATCTGAAGGGGACTATTTTGAAGGGGATAACATAGTTTTAGATGAATAAATAAATATTTTTTTATAAAAAAAAAGTCGCATTACTTTTTGATCTTACCTTGTACTTCTGTCCGTATTGATGTTATGTATAAGAGCACTAATATGTTTACATTTTTTAGCGGTGGATGTCACACAGGTGCACTATGCATGGGTTACTGTTCTGTCGTGGTCTAACTAGATAATGCATTCAATAGCACACTATCTAACGACGTATATATTTAATGCAGGATTATTGTAGAGGAATAAAAATACCTTCAGTCCAACTTTATATGGATATTTAGTTATATTTGTTGTTTTGATAATGCTGCACCTGATCAGTAGATGATTTCCGATTCTCGTAACCTCCTCCACTCGTTGAACGTAAGATTCTGCTAATAATTTTCCTTCGGTAAGCTTTCGGGGCTCAAAATCAATTGCATACCTAATAGGAGCAAAGCACGTTTTACCAATTACTTCTATGGTGATCACAGCTGATATCTACAAGTAACAGGGATAAAACTCGTAAATAGTTGATGGAATGTGAGTGTACTGATGTACTACTATCAAAAATATGATTCTAGGGGACCTGATGTAGAGTCACTTAATGATTGTAGGTGTTAAATAATTTTTTTTATCAGGAGTCCACTTAAATGCATTGTTTTGATGTAAGGAACTCTTGACAGCTCTTAGCTGTAGATGGCGCCAACTCCTATTTGGTGCATAGCAAATACTCGTAATCGGTCAGGCAAAGAATTTAAGTATACGTCTTTATTCTCTAAAAAGCCCTTATGGCTTGCTTCCAGCATAGTTTTCTTTCAGCTATATGCCACTTGGCTTACGATACAAATGAGAGATAAAATAAGTAAAGCAACATTTTTGGATATATTCTTAAAATTTTGTAATTATAGTTATATTTAAACGTTTATCATGTTTACAAACAACATTGATCTTGTCAATACAAAATATTAAAAATTCTCTAAATTTATTCACAATTTTAAAAATGATAATGAAGTCTCTTACAATAAAATGTTTAAATGAAATTTATCATTTTACTTGACATTTTACCAACAATGAAAATAACAAAGCATCATGATAAACTGCGAAATGTAAAGATAGTCTCTTACAGTACGTTTTTTAACGTTTAAGAAAGTTTTAAGAACTGTCTCATTGATATAATAAATTTAATTTAATTGGTACTAAAACAATTATCTATATATTATAACTACTTTGACCACATTTTTATATTTTAGAAGAAAACTAAAGCGACTTAATATTGGTGGTAATGAGCTTCTACAGATACCAACAACCTCACTGTCATCTTTACATATGCTAAAAAAGTTAGAAATGCAAGAGAACCGTATTCCCACTATAAAACAAGAAGATTTTCAAGGTATGACTGAGTATAATGATTACTTTACTACTTAATGATGTATTGAACTTTTTTTCTTGTAACCTTAACTAATCATGTTATAGACTAACACTTATATCCGTATACGGCGTGTCATAAACGTTTTAATGCCATGATACTATATGCAACGTGTGGCTTTTAATGAGGTTCCTACGATTAGCAAACTCAGCATAGATGGCGTGCTGTAGCTAAGAGGAAAATGGCATCACTGACACACGACGGCTATAAGTGACAACGGTATACGGTTATGTGGACTTACTCATGTGACAACATATCCGTCACGCTGACATCAGCAGATCATAAATACAATATTTGTGTCAATGTGACGCCATTTTTCTCTTAGCTACAGTACACCTTGTACGCTGAGTTTGTGGACCGTAGGGACCTCATACTCACTATAATAAAAATTAATATACTTTATTATCCAGGGAACTAAACTAACTAAGCAAAGAGTTAGTAGACTCAGTTAGTGCCACTTTAGGAACTGTCTACTATTAAATTTAAATTGGCTACACTTTTAGCCAGAACATATATTGACTTGGAATAACGACTTCTTAAATAGTGGATCTTGTAGCATGGCTGTTCGACAAAAGCACCAAGAAAGAGTGTTTCATAGCAAGATCTCGGTAATTTTTATAGATTTCTGTTGCATAAGCACTAATACATTTTTTGTTAATATATCTTCTAGGTAGTTTTCTTCTTATCTATGTTTTACTTTGAGGTGATCTTTTGTAAGAAATTGTGCAGAAAATAGCTAAGAGAGAGAGTCAGATTGAATAATAATTTATCTTTATTTTTAATTACTGTGCGTGCCTTTATTTAAGTCGTTGTAAAGTGTTATATTATTAGAAAACGATAATTTTTTCTTAGTATAATTATTATTTTTATGCTTATTACATTCAATAATAGTTACTGTTAATGTGAAACATCCAATGTTTTTTAAACAACACGCCATGGTTTTCACGGTATTAAAACATAATTAAATGAACAAAGACGTTTACCCTTAACTTGATATAATTTTACTGTTACTTTTTTTTATTAGAATTAAAATAAACTTTTTGATTATCGGTAGAGAGTAATGAGAGGGTTGTAAGGTGCAAATACCTCACTTTGAGTTCTGAGTACGATACTAAGTTTGTATTTAGCATTTTCATGCTTAGCAAGGAACTATTTAGAAAAAAAAAAGGTCCTGTTGTGGAAAATTATTTCTAATATTCAGTAGCTTACTGCACTGTAAGTAGGAACAGTATTAATTACAAAAATTCTATCCAAATAAGGCTACGTTACGGTTCCAACATCTCAACTGATATCAGGCCTTTTTAAACTTTTTGAATGGTTGCTTCTACTGAATGTTGAATTTCTCATTCCATTTTCTAACATGCTGAAAGAAGCTGCTACAAAAATGTTTTAAATATTATAAAGTGAAATAAAAGACATTGTTAGAAATGATGAAGGCTAGAATTATGTCATACAAAGTAAAGAGAATAGCTACCATAATAAAGCGTATGCTTCAACAATCGTTTATAGGAACCCATACCTATTAAATATAGTACCAATCGTGTTACATTTAACTTTAACTTTACTTTGCTGGTTATAAAGAATTTTCTGTTATAATTTTTCTAGGTAAAGCAAGGAAGCACTATCGCATGTTGTGACATTAGAATAACCACTTTAAAAAATTTTGTTTTAAAAGATCTTTTAACCATTGTGTATAGTTGATAAATAGGACCTTAGTTGTCAACTAGCAAGTAACTAGAAAATAATTCCATACAGTTCATATTAAAACAGAAGTATATAATTATACTTTTGTTTTAATATGAACTGTTCAATATAACTGTAATTACCATTGAAGATTTGAGTTATTATTTAAAAATGATAACTCAAATCTTCAATGGAAATTACTGTTATTGTAGCTATAAAAATGTGTAGAAAGTAGATATTAATGTTTATTTAGTGAGACGTGTTCGCAGCTGTGATCTTTGCGCAGAGTTAAATAGAGAATAGCTGTTTTAAATAAGCCTTTAAAAAAATGTGTCTACTATAATACCTTCAAGTATATTAAATTGTATTAAAACGCAAGGATGCAAGAGTTTTTTGATCGATCTTAAAAAGTTTTGAAGTTTTAAAAAAAAAGTTCTTTTTTCTCTTTATCTGTTAAAAACACTTGAAACCCTTAGTTAAAAGTTTGTCATAAGAAAAATTAAATTACTGTTGTCAAATAGATTTAAAAAGGTTATAAAGATAATATATTTAAATACGTTTTTCATCCCAAAAACTTAGGCAATATCTATTGTTACATCTATATCAATAGCTATTTTCAGACGTTTTTATAATTACGTGCAGTTAGATATAATAATAAGCATGAAAAAAAAACAGGTGCGGGCCTTAGGACCCATGACGGATGTAAAACATTTAAGAATATGTTATTAAACTCGGTAGTATTTCATTGTCCATAGTAAAAATAGTAGTTTTCGACAGATAAGTGCCGTTGTCTTAAGATTTATTTTGCAGCCCAAGGGACCTGTGAAACCGGGCCCAAGGAACGTTAGGCAGCCACGAAGCAATGTCGTGTATGTGACGAATCCTATTTTTTCTACTGAGTGCACACCAGCCTCTCAAAACCGTGTGAGATAGAAAAAGTATTTATGTTTGTGACTCTTAATGCTCTTCATTTCACATTTTTATATTAAAAAGACAACATGTTCATAAATATATATTTTTATCAGTGAATATTATGGATAAGAAATAAGCAACTTATGTTTATATTGTTTTCTTCTTGGTTATTAACAAATGAACAACGAGAACAAAAAAGAACAATACCATGCAGCAAATAGATTTCTATACTACCTACTTACACATAGGTACATATATTAGTTCAACAAACAATGGTGTGTATTGCTTTCTCTGTCTTTCTTTGACTTTGTGGACACCTGTTTATTGTGCGTAGTTGGGTACCTGCGCGAATTTTGTTGGCTGTTTATTAAATACGGTTTAAAATGGAGTTTGAATAAACACAATTGGAAGACCCCAGAAGAACTTTGCATTTTGGCCATAAATAAATGTTTTTCAATAATCCTGTTCACACAATTTTAAAAATGATAATGAAGTCTCTTACAATAAAATGTTTAAATGAAATTTATCATTTTACTTGACATTTTACCAACAATGAAAATAACAAAGCATCATGATAAACTGCGAAATGTAAAGATAGTCTCTTACAGTACGTTTTTTAACGTTTAAGAAAGTTTTAAGAACTGTCTCATTGATATAATAAATTTAATTTAATTGGTACTAAAACAATTATCTATATATTATAACTACTTTGACCACATTTTTATATTTTAGAAGAAAACTAAAGCGACTTAATATTGGTGGTAATGAGCTTCTACAGATACCAACAACCTCACTGTCATCTTTACATATGCTAAAAAAGTTAGAAATGCAAGAGAACCGTATTCCCACTATAAAACAAGAAGATTTTCAAGGTATGACTGAGTATAATGATTACTTTACTACTTAATGATGTATTGAACTTTTTTTCTTGTAACCTTAACTAATCATGTTATAGACTAACACTTATATCCGTATACGGCGTGTCATAAACGTTTTAATGCCATGATACTATATGCAACGTGTGGCTTTTAATGAGGTTCCTACGATTAGCAAACTCAGCATAGATGGCGTGCTGTAGCTAAGAGGAAAATGGCATCACTGACACACGACGGCTATAAGTGACAACGGTATACGGTTATGTGGACTTACTCATGTGACAACATATCCGTCACGCTGACATCAGCAGATCATAAATACAATATTTGTGTCAATGTGACGCCATTTTTCTCTTAGCTACAGTACACCTTGTACGCTGAGTTTGTGGACCGTAGGGACCTCATACTCACTATAATAAAAATTAATATACTTTATTATCCAGGGAACTAAACTAACTAAGCAAAGAGTTAGTAGACTCAGTTAGTGCCACTTTAGGAACTGTCTACTATTAAATTTAAATTGGCTACACTTTTAGCCAGAACATATATTGACTTGGAATAACGACTTCTTAAATAGTGGATCTTGTAGCATGGCTGTTCGACAAAAGCACCAAGAAAGAGTGTTTCATAGCAAGATCTCGGTAATTTTTATAGATTTCTGTTGCATAAGCACTAATACATTTTTTGTTAATATATCTTCTAGGTAGTTTTCTTCTTATCTATGTTTTACTTTGAGGTGATCTTTTGTAAGAAATTGTGCAGAAAATAGCTAAGAGAGAGAGTCAGATTGAATAATAATTTATCTTTATTTTTAATTACTGTGCGTGCCTTTATTTAAGTCGTTGTAAAGTGTTATATTATTAGAAAACGATAATTTTTTCTTAGTATAATTATTATTTTTATGCTTATTACATTCAATAATAGTTACTGTTAATGTGAAACATCCAATGTTTTTTAAACAACACGCCATGGTTTTCACGGTATTAAAACATAATTAAATGAACAAAGACGTTTACCCTTAACTTGATATAATTTTACTGTTACTTTTTTTTATTAGAATTAAAATAAACTTTTTGATTATCGGTAGAGAGTAATGAGAGGGTTGTAAGGTGCAAATACCTCACTTTGAGTTCTGAGTACGATACTAAGTTTGTATTTAGCATTTTCANTAATTATACTAATTCTGATATTAATTCATCATTTTGGACACATGCAAGATATTAAAAATCCACGAAAAAGGACTACTTGTATAAGCACAATAGAGAGAGAGAGAGAGAGAGAGAGAGAGAGAGAGAGAGAGAGAGAAAGAAAGAGAAAGAGAGAGCAAGCGAGACACCAGACGATCAATGGGTCCTTCTGTCACACTTACTTTTACGTATACTGCCAAAATTACTTTTTAATTTTTTTCTCAACATTTTGCGCCAGTCAAAACAAAATTAAAAGTGCTTATAGATAAAAAATTTTTTGTCCTACATGCTGGTATTCCTAGTTTTCTGTATATCAAACAGTGGTGCCAGACGGGACAGTATTCCCCTTAAAGTAGAGTTCAGCACTCTAAAGGTTCGCAAGCTATTATAGGCTTGCGCAAGTATAGTACAGCTCGAAAGAGTCTGTACCCCAGTTCCCCTATTCCTACTTTCTCTCTTCCTGTGGTATATATATGGTTAACCCAAGCCCACTCCACAGCTTCTATATAACATCTATACCTCCTTCGCCGTAAAGCGCGGTAGCCGAGTGGGCTACATGGTTTATGTTTTGGCTGGTCATACCTTCAAATCGCAGGTGTGATAATTTTTTTTTCTTTTTCTTTTTTTTTTATTTGTTTACGGTTACCACATTTAAATATTTATTGCAATGGATTAATGGTTACAAAAATTGCGTTAACAATTTGTTTCAAACGTATTAATTTATAATTATGTTTTACAAATTTTAGCCATAGTTACTGCCTACAAATTACTACAAAGCTTTCTGAAGCATAAGGGTTGCTATAAATAAGAAGTCAAGAACATTTGAAGCCCTTGGTTATTAAAATCTGTCAAGGTGCGTTTAATACATATGATTATTACGCAATTTAGTATTATTAAACCTATTTTTCGTAACCACCTCAAATAATTGATGATATAATATCTTTTTTTAAAAGGGTTTCATTCATTGCAGGTAAAGTAACAATTTATTTTACGTTTATTAAAAAAAAAAAAAAAAATCGAGTGCACCGTTTAATTATGTGTTTACATTTTATAAAGCACGAATATAAGCATTTGATAATACATACGCCAAGTTGTCAAAGAATTAAACACTTCTACAGGGTGAGAAATTAGTTTTATTACCATAGCTACAAAATGTAATTGCCACTTTGCGCACTTGAATCAACATTGTGCATAGGCAGAAAATGGCCTCATGGGCAAAAAAAAGCACTTTACGCCCTCGGTAAAAAAATACACAACTCACACGCAAACTGGAGTAATACTCGTAATATACTATATTAGGCAGGCTTCCACATTACCACTGAGGTACTGCCTACTCGCTTCGTGGAGCAATTTGAAGCAACGTCTCTTGTAGGAGAAAACATGTTGGTTCTGACAAACACGAACTTATGAAAAATGATATTTTACAAGTGTTTGATTTAACAATGCATGTATATGTACATTACAAAACTGCCGTAATTTTATTGGGTGCTAAGTATACGTCTGAGATAAAAAATATCTATTAAACAAAGAAAAAAGTTTTTTAAATAGCATTTTTTTTATTAGAATGATATTTGAAATTGAAAAGACCTACTTTAGTTGTGAAAGATACATTATTGTTTAAATAAACAGTTGTAACAGATAATTGCCCGTAAGGGCCTAAGGGCCGTAAGAAACTGTGTATTCTTGTTAGTTAGTATCCACAATTTTTTACCTGTAGGTGGCGTTGCTTCAAATTGCTGCACGAAGCGAATAGCAAGTTAGGTTTTTTTAGTTGCAAGTACACCAAAAATTTTATTTGATTTGAAACATTTGGCATTAAGAACTACACAATTATCTTAAACAAATGTCATGTATGTTAATACACATGTACTTGTAACGCAGGTACCTTTGCCAAGAGCCATATTTTAACCTTACCTATTACCATATTTAAAGAAGAAATTTGTTTATGCAACATGCAATAGATAATATTAGCTATCACCAAAGTAGAAGGAAGAGTTGGTTTCAACTATATGTAGTAGTGGAATTAAAAAGACTGAAGTCTCACTCCGTCGGTTCAAAATTAAAGTTAGTCTAACCCCTGGCTTCACCAAGTGAATGCAAAAAACATCGTGTATTAAGTAGCACTATACCATTCTTGTTACCTTTGACAGCTTTAAGGTCAGTAAGGTCAGTAAAATTTCTTGCGGGTTCCGCATTGGAGTGTGGAAAAGAAAAAATAGCTGTCGCTAATAACCTTAAGGTCAAAAAGACTAAGACATCTCCAATAGTCGTATTAAATATAATTGTTAAAAACTCTTCAACTGATGACTTTAATAATTCATCGCGTTTCACAGAATCAAAGAAAAACTGTAATTTTATCCATTACACAGTTATTTTTGAGTGATCAAATTTTGGGAAATACTTTTGAAAGTAATACAAATCTTCTAATTCTCCATTTCTTTCAGCATTTAAGGCCACCGATAGCTCAACAAAAACTAAATACCGCAAAGAACTATGATGTTGTAAAAAATGCGTTTTCATTTCTTTTAACGATGTCATATAAAAATTTAAACAGTTTCCTCGAACTTCATCAATAGAATCTTTCAACATTTCAGCAAAAGTTTTGGGAGCATATGGGCCAAAGTAAACATCGGAGATTTATTGCAAATAACCTTAATCATTAATCCTTTCGTTTGGAAAATAGCATTAAAGGAGTTAAGAAATTGAAGCACAAAGCTCATTAACAAAACGTGAAATTTGAAACGAGCATCACATGAAGCATCTAAGATTTTTTTTGTGCTACAATTTTCCTCTTTTCCAATTTTATTATAATTTTCAGCTTCAGAGTTTGTGTAAAACATAAATTTATAGCATGTCAAATGATTCGTGTATTAAAAATTTTATAACCTGCTCATCTGTACTGTACTATACTATACTACTATACTATATATAGTTTTAAATCACAACTCTAAGACAGCAAGCATAGAAAATAATTTTTTTTTTAAGTATTTAGCGATTAAAAACACTTTTTTCTAAGCTCGAGAAGATTGCATGAGGACTTTGAAAAAAAAGTAAAACGGTAGTTAAGGCATGGGCTTAGTTTTTTTATTTTTTAGTAACAAAATATCTATTAATTTTAAGCACTTTGTTTTGTTTTTTTTTTTGTTTTTGGAACAAACTGCAATTTTTATTTTAACTCATAACAACAAGAGGAAAAACAATTTAAAAATGTAATTTTAAATTTAATACCTAAAAAAAAAACGTAATGTAAACTGTATTAATTAACAAAGTGTTGGTTTTTTTGTCGCAAACCTACAAAGTACAAAAATTTTCCAGAGACGTGTTTCCAAAAAAATTTTTCCTTGTTCCAGTAAACTTTACCTCGAACTTTTCTCATTTTTGTACAATCATTCATATTTGTAAACTTGCAACTGGAGTTTTGTAAGAAAAGTACCTACGTTTCAAGTAAATCCGTATTTTACATACATGACATTTATTAAAAACAATCATACAGTTCTTAATGCAAAACGTTTTGAGGTAAATTAAGAGTTTTGGTGCACTTACTACTAAGTTGTGTATTTTTTTACCGAGGGCGTAAAGTACTACTTTTTGCCCGTAAGGCCATTTTTTGCCCATGCACAATGTTGTTTCAAGTGTGCAAAGTGGCAATTGCATTTTGTAGCTATGGTAATCAAATTAACTTTCCACCCTATTAAAGTGTTTTATTTTATGACAATTTGTGGTATGTATTGTCAAATGTTAGCATTCGTGCCTTATAAAATGTAAACACATAATTAAACGCTGCACTTGATTTTTTTTTTTTTTTTTAATAAACGTAAGATCAATTGTAACCTTACCTGCCATAAACAAAATCCTTTAAAAAAAGATACTGCAATAATTATTTAAGGTGGTTACAAAAAACAGGTTTAATAATACTAAATTGCATATTAATTATGTATGTAAGATGCACCTTGGCAGATCTTAATAACCACGGGCTTCAAATGTTTTTTAAATTCGTAGCGACCCCTATGCTTCAGGAAGCCTTGTAGTAATTTGTAGGCAGTAACTATGGCAAAAATTTGTAAAACGTAATTAAAAACTAATACGTTTAAAATTAATTGTTGACGCAATTTTTGTAACCATTAATTCGTTGTAATAAAGATCTAAATATGGTAGCCATAAAGAAAAAAAAAAGAAAAAGAAAAAGAAAAAAATTACCGCACCTGCGATTTGAAGGTATGACTAGCCGAAACATATATGATTGTAGTAGGTATTTGCACCCGCAATTCCAGATATAGTCTAATGAGAATGAATTATTTGTTGGTATTTATAGGGGAAACCGGATGTGGATTAAATGGGATTTTATGAGTATATGTACAGTCTTCATCTCTGAAAAATGTGGCATTATAAAGCATTAGCACCATTTATGGAATTTTATAGGAAATATATCAATATGCATTAAGCACTTATAGACTCTATTGAATTTTATTGGACAAAAGAAAACCAACATTACTTTTATAAGTGCCTACTGGAAAAGCCATGTAAAAATTGTATTAACCTGTATTCGTTAAAATAGGATTAATTTGCTCCTTCAGAACTGTTTTTATGTAGAAAAATACCTAGATTTCCACTAGAAAAATGCGAGTGTAAAGCTCGAAATCTTTAGGAATATATTGGGTTTTACCAGGATATAGAGTTAATTTTGCTTTGATTTTATCGGTGCTTATTTGTAATTATGAGTCATTGTTTTATGAATTGTTGTTATTGTAATATCCTGATCTATGTAGATACATTATTTCTATTGATATTTATTGGGATAAACACTGTAGCACTGTTACAAATGTATTGGTTTTTACTGTAAACACAGTGACGTCATGCATTTATTTTATTGGTGCTCATTTGGTATTCCAGTTTGTGATTGTATTGATTGTTATTGTGATATGCTACTAGCTGTCAAAACATTTTTTTTATTGAAATTTATTGGAATATACTGGTTGAAATGTTTGAAAATATATTGGTTTTTACTGTAATACACAGTGCTTTATGCATTAGTTTTATCTGTGTCTATGTGGTATCCCAATTTCAGATTATTTAAACTGTATCGTAATATGTTTATAATTTTTGAAACATTATTTTTTACTTATTAGAACTTATTGGAAAATCTATACGCGACACTAATTTTTGTATTTGTATTTATATTGGATTTACAGCAATTTAAGATGTTTTTTTTAGGTATGTATTGGTTATCCATTTTGGATGTAGGATCTTGCAATGATACATCAGTTTTTTTTTAAAGATTTTACTCAGCACTTACTTAAAATTTTACGTTGTTTCTCACTGTTTTTTAACATAATTTTAAGTTATAAGTAAGTTCTTACTACTGGGAAGTTTCATTGGAATGTATCCAAACTTTCAAACATTATACCTGATTTTGTTAGTGATGCAATGGGTTTTATAATACATAACATGATACATATTATTTTATGATATGGGTGCTTTTCAGAAATCAAGGTAAACATGGAATTGGTTAAATTTTTTCAACTTCTTGACATTACGTTTAATGATATTTTGAAGTGGTATTCGTGATTTCACACAGTTATTGTAACATAAAAGTCGATTTAAAAAACAAAGTTGTGGCTGATGTAATTCATTGCAATTCAGGAAAAATATATCTCTTGCGCTACACTCTAATTACTTTACACAGAGTTTTCTTACCTCACAAAAATATATATATTTCTTATTTAATAAATTGTATTGTGAACTCCACATTTCGATTTTTCTGATGTGGTATAGACACTGCACTTGCTTCTAATTCTGTTTCTTATTACAATTTATACGAACAAGTTAAGAATCGTCATTCACTTAATAATATTTTTGATTGAAAGAAATTTGTGGCAAATGGCTGTTTACCTACACTCAGTCTACATTTGATTATTGCTAAATTAACTTGTATTTATATAGTTTCTTACATAACTATGTATTAGAGAGTGGCAATATCATAAACAAAAATACATAAATTACCTAAGTATTATACAGCATTGTTTATTCTTGTCTCAAACATTTCAAACTTTTCCAAATTATAATCGTCTCTTGCATTACTTACATACGATAAGTTCCTAGTTTAGCAACAATACTGCAAACTTTTTGATTAGACTTACACTCGGTGAAATAGATCTATTTTTACTTCACCAGTAATACTTAGCTTAAGAAATCTATTTTTTGTACTTAACATTCACGTAAATTTTAAACATTAATTTTGATTCTTAATCATTAAATAAATATTTATCTTAATTTTCACTTTGGAATCACTGATTCATCATTGATTAATATTTAACTTAACAAATATATTTTTTGTGCTTAACATTCAGCTTAGTTTTAAATATTAATATGGATTTTCAATCATTAAATATATATTTACGTTAATTTTCACCTAGGAATCATTAATTATCGCCCGCAGACAAATCTCACAAAAAGTATTAACATTTACAATAATTTGTATATTCAACACGCTATACGAATAAATACAATATAAAAAATTGAATTTTCTAAACATCGATAAGACGAGCTATACTTTAGTAGACGCCATGCGTGTGAATTAAAAATTCATGGACAATGGTTAAAATCTCTCGTCAGTGCATAACCAATTAAATTATTGGTTTATGTAAAATCTTATGTTTTCTTCATTTTTAGTTTAACAATATACCATTCAATTTTAGCTTAAACTGTTTGGGTATTTAATCACATTTGTATCTTGTTCACTAGTTGTTATTCTTGCCATCTTCTATTTCACTTTCGATAGTATGGTCCTCTTCCGAGGCATAATTCTCATTATCCTCATTATCATTCACATTATCATCCTCATTCACATCTTCACCATCATCCTCATTATCATCCTCATTATCATCAACATTATCCTCTGAATTAGGGGCTACAGCACTCTCTTCAATGATCGAAGCGTCATGGAGTACTTCAGCATGCGATACCTGAGTGCCCTCCTTCAATTCTTCAATCTTAGCACTGTCCTCTTCTTCCATTTCGTGCGTGATCTGAGGCTTTTTCGAATGCGCTTGGGAGGACGAGTTAAATCACTGATTTTAACAGCCATATATTGTCCGAATTTTTTGTTTTCAAATTCTATGTCCACTGGATTGGCACTTCTTTCGGTTGTCAAGAAGTGGCCGAAAATTCCTGTAACATAAATTTACCAACGTCAGGTATTACTAAAGCATGATTAGTTATTTTGTTACGTACTTCAGATTTATAAGCACGTATTCTTACCATATACAGCTCCTAGCTGTGTCGAGTCCAGTGGGTTTTTAGGCTGATTTTTCGTTTTGTTACATTTGCGTCCTGTCACGCTACTAGCTTTCAGGGTGTCAGCACCAAAAATAGCCATTGCATTTCTTTAACGAACTTTGGGTAATCAGTTGGTCTTGCGGCTTTAACCTTCGCGTTATCATATACCGTTTTGCTTATGTAAACGTTATTCCCACAGTGTATCGGAAAACCGATAATTTTTCTATTGTCGGTAATTATGGATTCACAATTAATTATATACGTAATTAATAATAAGGTATGGAAAGTAATGCATTGTATTGATGATTTATAAAATATATTTAATAATCTTACAGTGTTGTCGGTCTTTCGTAGGAAACCGATGTTTGAGTCCCCCTTAATATTATTTTTAAACAGATTTGTTTATCTGTTTGCTGAAAACAGAATACTGTCTTAGATTTTTATTTTTAATGCACTGTAAGGAAACTTGTAACATGTACGTGAATAATGACTTCTTACCATATTCGTCGAGCTTCTCATAAATTTTAGTTTGCATATTCATGTTTGCATTCTGCCATCGTTTAACTTCCTCACATTTATCTAAATACAAACTTTTTTATCTTGTCAGTTGAGTTTCCTTTTCAGCTATTTCTACTTTTAATTTTTTTTTCTTTTGTCAAAACCTTTTCTTTCATTTTATCGCTTGCATCACCTTTTTCAATATTTCTTGATTTGTCCATGGAATGATGTGGGGAAGTAGCTGTTGAGTTCTTCACTTGAAGACTCCCAATTTGGCGTGCACTGGTACTTTTGTCAGGATGGTTCATTTGATTTTTTTTGACAGCATCGGGAACTGCAAAAGTTTGACTATATAATGTGGGTTGATTCTTCAACAGTGGTATATTTTGATTTTCTGTAATTCCATCGCTTAATACGGATCTCCCTTATAAAGTTAAAAGTTTATAGTGTCATTAAATGTTTATCCAACATGGTTCATAATTGCAGCTAATATAATGGGTACCACTGAAGCCGTATCAAGTTATTGTTCGGTGGGCCTGGGTAATTTAGTGCACACGCTACTTTGACATGTAATTTATCACTGATTGTATTGTCAATTATTCTTTGTTATGCATACGACAGGTAAAGCTGGTGATTACAACTAAAAATAAAATGAATTTTGAAAAATTTTGCATATCAGCTGCGATGTTCTCAAAATTGTCGATTATGTTATTGCTTGGCGACAGATTTCATATGGAAAAAGAAACAGCCTCATTGAATTCATTTTCGAGAAAATACTTTTTTCTAACTGTATTAGAATCATTAGAGCTGTATGTTGACGACTTAGATTTTAAGAAAATAATTGGTGAATAGCAAATTGCGCACCTAGCGTGCTAAGGACAAAATGTGACACCGGAGGGCGCGGTTTTCATATGGCCGAAGGTGCAAATGACACTTTTTTCCTCAACAAGTACTTTGCGCCTGTGGGCTCATTGTGTACCTGTGCCTTAGAAAAGGGTGCACTGTAATACTGGGGTGCTGACACAGATGGCAATAACGGTTACTTTTTTTTTTTTTTCAATCGATATTTTTTGAATTCACGTATTACATCGAACATCGAGCCATATCATTTATATTAATACCAGCTGTCTCGGTCTTCACATGCGCATAATATACAGAATTTCTATACAGTTACCTGGGACTCTAACTTGGATACCATCCGACTCTTACTTCCATTGTTCGTGTCGCTGGGATCGACTTTCATAGTACTAATTATTAATTTCTTTGAAGTGGGCTACGGTTGCAAGAAATTCATTTAGTTTAGATGATTTTGAATAAAAATAATACTCCAATTGCAAGTAAATTTTGCACTCTAAACCTGAAGTGGAAAATTGGAAGCTTAAAAGTAAGAAACATGTGGCTTATTATACTTTTTAAAGCACGACTACAATTTCAACTTTATACAGTCTACACTTTATAAACCTATCTTTCTACTTGGGATTAAAGTGTTTTATCTATTTATTTTGTCTACTGTCACCTTTTAAGTTTCTGATTGACTACTTAAGTTCTACGTATAGTATTGAATAACGATCAATCACTTATACTTTACCGTTACTTCTGCAGCCATGCACCGTTTTTTAGAGTTATTTATTTGTACATCGAGGCATGTATTTTTTTTACGGTGATACAACTATCCTTTGATAGCTCTTTATTTGTAGTAGTTTTAATTTTGGCATCATTTGTCATACTATTTACATTTTTTGTGGATTCATGGGATGAGGTTCTACCTTATTCTGCTTAGTACTCTCACTTGATATTTTACTTGGGGCTGCTTTTTTGGCCTTCTACAACATATGTATACATTAGTGAGCACGTACACTCATTTTATAGACATACTACTGAGTAATAAGATTTTAAATTTATTATGTGCAAAGTAGATAAAAGTTTTGTATAATATTTTAATTAATTATTCACCAGTAATACTTAGCTTAAGAAATATATTTTTTGTGCTTAACATTCAGCTTAGTTTTAAATATTAATATGGATTTTCAATCATTAAATATATATTTACGTTAATTTTCACCTAGGAATCATTAATTATCGCCCGCAGACAAATCTCACAAAAAGTATTAACATTTACAATAATTTGTATATTCAACACGCTATACGAATAAATACAATATAAAAAATTGAATTTTCTAAACATCGATAAGACGAGCTATACTTTAGTAGACGCCATGCGTGTGAATTAAAAATTNCTCGAGGTTGCCACGGCAAGACACTGGTTAATGGAAAGAATAAATAAAGATCCGTTTTGCACGCGCACCTTACAATTTTTACGTAGGTGCGCGAGGGCGATCGTGGCCAGCCCGATCGTACGTTTGAACTAAAATAAAACAAAGACGCTGGGCATTGGCGCACGCATCGAAACCTACGACCGCCAATCCGTTACCTTATAAAAATATTAGAAATCACATACATTTTTTTGAGAAAATTTTTCCCCACAGTATTTCCGGTAATACGTGATTAAAAAGTTAATTATATTTGATCATGAGCATATATAAGGATTGGTTGAGCATATTACAATTCGAAAAATAATAAGAGTTAAGAGACTATTAGAGAACCATTGAATTCTTATGAATTTCGTAGGCAGTTACAGAGATCGTCAAAATATCCCACAATCACATTTTCCCTTGCTATTAATCCCAGCATAACATAATTTAAATATTGTTACATATGATTCAATTCTGTATTAGAAAACAACTACCTTAAGGGCAGTCCAGAGATAGTTAAGGTTCCCTTCCTTATCGATAGGTAAACTTTATTTTTCAGTGTGATAACATTATTTATTACGCAAGTAGCTATTTTATCCTAAAAAGCAGAGAAGACGCACATTCTTGACACTTCAACGAATAAATCAAACCTGCATTAGACTGACTCCAATCTTCTGAGGTAAATTTTTCTATACAAGTAAAATGTTATTTTAAAACTGATCTCGGTAATTAATTGCAGATATCTCTTTTCTAATATTACGAACACATGATCAAAACGAATAAAAAAGTCGAATAAGAAACAGTACAGAATGTTTTATAAGAAAAACGAAGCAACTATAGCCACTTTGGGCAAAAACAATTAATAGCTAGACACTCTCATAAGAATCTATGTTCTTATGAACCTAATCCATTAACAATTTTTCGAGAATTAGGGAGTTAAACGAAAATTGTGCTAGATTAGATGCGGGAAACTGACTTTAAAAACCATTCAGCGCTCGGAATACTTACTAATTATACAAATGGTGTGTACCTTTTAATGCGTTTTAATGTTATTGGTAAGAGTAGACACAAATTTTCTCTCTCCAGTATCCATGAAATTCATTTTTCGAAGAATTCTGTCAGCATTAACTGTCGTAAACGTATTTGATTTTTTCGACACCGCAAGTATATGCTAAACTATGGGTTCTTTGTTTATTCCATTGAAATCATTATTTCTAACCAACCACTGGTATCCTACTTAAAGACACTGGTTATCAGCCTCGACGAAACTGTCGATCTGTACAACGGTGCCACAAAGTAGCTTTACTATCGAGTCATCAGCTTTCTTAGCTCTAGTATACCAAACTGAATGATAATACTGATTGTTATAAATGCATTTATCGTACAATGACACACAACTGGACAAATAATTTAGATACTCGTGCACAAGGTCTTGTATTGTTTCGTCATAAAACGCAGTACCAATCAATGTAAAGCCATTTATGATTGTCACATTTTTCAGTGGCAATCGTGCATCAAACACTGAGTCACAAAATTTAACAGACTTTTCGTTATACTGGTATTTATTAACAATTAAGTGCCGTTTAAAAGTATTTTTTCTTATCCACTTCTCTGCTATCTGTAACGTGTTACCATTCGGAGAGTTGACTACTTTTAAAATAGTACCAATCGCGCTTTCGAAGGGAAACGTAGAGTTATTCCAAAACGGACCAGCCCTACGAATGCTTTCCGGATAATGTGTTAAAGCATGTATATTGAACGTCATAAATTCAGTGCAATATATAACTTCAGCTTTACCAGTAAATTTTAGTAAGTCATACTCGCAATTATTCAACTCTTCCTCACTAACGAAATCTTGTAGCATAATGTACATGTTATTTACCAGAAGAAGATACGATTCCATGATGTGGCTATCCAAAATATCATGTAAACATACTACACTAATGAATAATAGCCAAATCTTCAATTCTAAAGCCGTATATTTTTTGACATCATCTAAAGGACGTAGAGCTCGCCTTAGATCGTGACACAATTAAATTATACCCATTGGTTCGGCATAGAGCAGTTTCTCTGCTTTTGAAAGAATTTTATCAAAGCGATGGTATAGTTCTTTGCACACACCAAGTAAGGTGCCGTGCATATAGTCGGTTGGCATGTTCCAAACTATATCGAAGCAATCTAATTCAAGAAGAGCACAATGGCCTTTAATCCCCTTTATCGACTTTTTACAAGAAGATAACACTTCATTAACAATTTGCAACTGATCAGTGTGAGTTCGTAATTCTACGTCTGTGTGTAGTAACGGATAGCGCATAAAGCCCATGTAGTAGAGGCCATTATGGTAGCACCAGCTACATCTTGCGTAACCATTAAATTGCACACGATTTTGCAGAATAGGTCTGGCAACGTTATCAACGCAAACACAAAAGAGTCTTGATCTAACGTTGATTGTTTGTCCATTATCGTAAGACACGAAGTTAAAACCACTGTCTTGCAGCTGTCAACATTCTTAGAGAAATATCGACATATACATGTCCATAAAATCTGGTGTCGGTTTTTTTTTGTATCTGCCATAATGCAGCTATAATTGGATGTTTAAGGCGAATTTCGGGTTTAAGGCAACTCAATATTAAAGTTTTTTGCAATTTCTTTGTACAACTATGTTTAACTACAACAGCCTGCAATTGTAACATAACATCCAATGTTGTTAATTGGCTCCCAGGAAACATTATCCGTTCATCTTTTCTTAAATGGAATTCAGTACCAACGGTCTCCATAAACTCATGCTCATCAAGAGAAATATCAACATCATCACTAGCGTAATCTGCTTCAGTATCATTACTGTCGCTGGAATCTTGCAACTCATCTTTCTAATCGCTATTTTTATCAGAAAAACATGTTCAGGTATCGTATGGTTCATTATGTGTGAATGTATTATCTATTTTAATTAAAACGGTGTCAGCTATAATAT
This sequence comes from Copidosoma floridanum, assembly GCF_000648655.2. The sequence goes on from NW_019379685.1 coordinate 495,549, forward strand.
CACTGTTACATTCCATATCTATTACATCGATTTCTGCACTTTGTGATGGTACTTCAGTAATAATATTAAACGATGGTTCAAAATCTTGTATGCCTGAAATTTAACATATTCCATAAGGGATGTTGAAAACTACGTGTGACCTACATGAATAAGAAAGTAGACATAATGAAACCACAGAATCATAATTTCTACGAAGATAAACACTTTTCACATACACACACACACACGCGCGCGCGCGGCTATTTGATATGCGGATCGGTAGTGCTATCTTTATTTTAGGTGTCTTTTTAATCTTGAATCTTACGTACCATGATGTTTTTGGGGTACTAGGAATTACCATAATGCTTTATATAGCGCTCTATTATGCAAACCCTCATTAATATTCATTTGACATGAAACTACGTTATAAGTTGTCAAGTAGTGCCAGCCTTCGCCTACACAACGACCTGCATAGCAAATAGTATGGTCGTTCTTTGCGAAAGTGTTTGAGTAATGTATAGGGATGGACAGATACATTTATTTTTCTGAAATACCGATACATGTTAGTTAAGACAGCTCTCTACGCTGTCTTTATGGGTGAAGTTACTTAGACTATAGTGTTACTTGCATTTACGATAAGTTGAAGCGCTACAGCGTCTTCGGATCTTATTACTTTTATTTAACTAGAATAAGACATATATATATATATATATATATATTCATATACATATATGTATAAGTTAATTATATCTACATTAATAGTGNTCATAATTATGTACATATTAACATAGGCACATCGTATCAATTTATCTATCCCTAGTATTACGTAGACTGTTTACAAATTTTTACAATGAATCAACCATGTATTAGAATCAAAGGTTTGTCCTACAATTTTTCCGTACGGAATTGTTCCATGCATATAAGTATATGAGGGAGGATTATTGTCAATCAGAGAAGAAATATTATTAGGAACAACGTTAAATGAAAGTTATGAGAGCTTCGTTTAAAGTTAGAGATTGACACGCAATAAATACAATTGAAGATAATTCTTTAATAAAACTTACGGAATGAAACTTATTTAAATACTTATTAAAGTCTTATTGTAAAACTTTCTTAAACTGACTTGATGATTCTTGGATTTGGATAATGTTTTCTGCATTTGGATCAATATCACTGATCGATATCGTCATTGCGGTTTAGTTTAAAGTGCAAATTGGAAAAACCACTAATTCAAAAATGTGTCATTTGCAGCACACATGCAGTTAAGGTGTCTCATCACGAAATTAAACTACCTTAACTATGGCTACCACTTGAAGGATCTCAACTTCCATATGAAACGAATCATCTCTCATAATTGTAACCAATGTCACCATATCACCAGGCAAATTTTAACCAACGAGATGCTTGAAAATTGACCTTTAGCATGAATGCGTATGGGAGACCATTGTATTTTATTAATTATTTTCCGGTATCTTCCCAAGCATACCTTAACTCATATTAAAAACCTAGGTACAATTAAAAAAAATCATAAGATTTTAAATAACGTTAAGAATATAAGAGTTTACTACGCAACACTATAAAATTTTCAATCAAGAAGATGACAGTGTTTGTAATGAGCCATAGTTAACCTCAGCACGGACAATAGCGGATTCGTATCCATAGGTATACATATCGATGCTGCTACTCAATATTTTAACGTTTAATAGTAAAAGCATGAGAAGCCACCTTAACATTGTTGCATTAGTTGTTCTTCGGTTGTAGACAATCATAAAACAATTAAGAAATTATTCGAAGACATACTTTTTAGAGTGGAAAGCTAACACGTAAACTTACCAGCCATTCAAAGTGTATAAAAAAAACTATCTACTAATTTTTATTGTATAAAAAAAGTCTTTGCTAATTACAATAACTTACTGGATAATTTATCTACAGATTTTGTAATGTTTGTATGCCTGCATTTAGTCCATCGAGATACTGCAGAGCTATCGTACGATCCACACAAGTACTGTTTGTTAATTCTTTTGGGATTTTTCATGTTTAATGTGCTGGCGAATCCACCGAAACAGTAATATAACAACAAATTGTACAAGTTGATGTGTGAAAATTTTGAATTATAACTGTCAAACAACAACAGCTGAATGAGTGTCCACTATATCCTGTGTAATAAGTTAAAATCTGTTAACGTAGAATTACTTAGTTAGTTACATATAGTTATGCAAATGTTATGAGTTTGTACTGGCTAACAGAACTGCTTGTATCATATGCATTTATAGTGTAGTGAACTCTTATAAAAAACACGTTACCAAAAATCTAATGGTGAAAGAACATGCAAAACCCACATTTATAAATACAATTTTAAATAATACGTAGCACCAGCTACATCTTGCGTAACCATTAAATTGCACACGATTTTGCAGAATAGGTCTGGCAACGTTATCAACGCAAACACAAAAGATCGATGTGCCATAAAATCTTATATTTTTATTTAACAAATATACACTTATTTCAACAGTTATGACATTGAAACAATAGCTACACGCTGCAAAAACATCTATCTAAAAATAATTAATGATTACGATACTATAATTAACTAGCTGAGAGAGAGAGAGAGAGAGAGAGAGAGAGAGAGAGAGAGAGAGAGAGACAGAGACAGAGAGAGAGTAGAATCGTTTGGGTTGACGAGAGAGAGAGAGAGAGAGAGAGAGAGAGAGAGAGAGAGAGAGAGAGAGAGAGAGAGAGAGAGAGAGAGAGAGAGAGAGAGAGAGAGAGAGAGAGAGAGAGAGAGAGAGAGAGAGAGAGAGAGAGAGAGAGAGAGAGAGAGAGAGAGAGAGAGAGAGAGAGAGAGAGAGAGAGAGAGAGAGAGAGAGAGAGAGAGAGAGAGAGAGAGAGAGAGAGAGAGAGAGAGAGAGAGAGAGAGAGAGAGAGAGAGAGAGAGAGAGAGAGAGAGAGAGAGAGAGAGAGAGAGAGAGAGAGAGAGAGAGAGAGAGAGAGAGAGAGAGAGAGAGAGAGAGAGAGAGAGAGAGAGAGAGAGAGAGAGAGAGAGAGAGAGAGAGAGAGAGAGAGAGAGAGNTTTAATTATTATGAATAATCAAGTACTTTTTATACATTTTCTATCGTGTCAAAAGTAAGAATAATCGATTTTGTTGCTATTAGGAATACCGATATTATTCCAGACAATTAATAATTGTAATAAAAACCTAATAAATATTATTCGCTATGCACCTATGTCAGGTGGCGCCGTCGAGTGAGAGAAGTTATCCCTCGCTAAAATCGCCACAATGCATCGAGCTTCATAGAAAAACTTTTTAATAAATTAAAAAAAATTTTATTAAAAGTAGATTGACCAAATAAATCAGTGATTTGAGTGTGTATTATGTTAATGTACAGTAATACATTTTTTTTGTGTTGTCATATGTACTACGAGATTGGAAAAAAAAAGAAAACATTAATTATACGACTGTGCTGACGCAACTTATATAAGTGTATACCCATGCTTGCACTTGTAAGGGGCTTGAAAAACACAAATACTGCTCTCATTTTCTTATTTCTCACATTACAGTGTTTCATAAAAGTAAATATTAATGACAAGTTAGATTAACTTCTACACATTTATATTACCTTTCTGTGGATTACTTGTGTCCTTTAAGCTTCACACAAGTGTAAGCATGTATATGAACTCAAATACGCTGTGTTATTACGGTCGCAATCCATCTTTTCATTATATCCCATCTTGGAGTACACATGACAACACCAAACAAAATTTATTACAGTACACTTACATAATACACACTCAAATCACTGATTTATTCGGCTAATTCTCTCGTAATGACCTTTTTTTTTAATTTGTTAAAAAATTTTTGTATAAGACTCCATGCATTCTGACAATTTTAGCGAGGGACAATTTTTCTCACTCGACGGCGCCATCTGACACAGGCGCATAGCGAATAGAAAATTCCAGTTCCCAATGCTAAGGGACTTATTTTCTTTAATACGTTTTAATAACATTTTAAACAAGTACCACTTTATGTACAATTGAACCAAAAACCGTTTTGCGTTGATGTACGCACTGCCTAGTTAAAAAATAAACAAATACAAAATCACGTGACCCAATGCGCTGCTTAGTTATTGAATAAGTAAATTCAAAACCACGTGAACAAGCGCGTTCCTTAGTTAGTAAATTATTGATCATAAAAACACGCGACTCAGCGTGCTGCTCATGTGCGTTACGTGGATTTGGATTTAATAATTTATTATTTAAGTAGCACGCTAGGTAACGTGGTTTTGTATCCATTTATTTATTAACTAAACAGCGCGGGAGGTCACATGATTTTGTATTTATTCATTTATTAACCAAGCAGCGTGTTACGTTTCATGATTTTAGATTTATTAATTCACTAACCAAACAGCGTGCTGGGTCATGTAATTTTGTATTTATCAATTTGTTAACTAACAACCACGCTGGGTCACGTTGTTTTGTTTTGATGAATTTATTAACTAAGCTGCCTGCTTTGTTAACTCTTTGCCAATTCATTACAAAATCCGTTTACATATATGCTCTCCACTGGGTTTTTAGGTTAAACTTCTTACATATTCATAGATAATTTATTCAGTAAACTATAAGCGCATTTGGTTACACAGCTTTGTATTTATTACTTAATTAACTAATTAGCACCCACAGTTATTGGGTTATGTAGCGTTGGATTCATTGACTTGTTAATTAAGGTATGCTTTGCGTTACGTACTGCTGCACTATGTTCTGAAACGATGAAAACCGAGGTAACTTTGGTCGAAATTAAATATCTCCAGATAAAAATAGATAGAGATACGTTTTTTCTAAATTGTATGTAATAACATAGCGCATTTGGAAAAATTGTAATAAAATGTGAATAATGATGAAATAACCTAAATATATAAGAAGTTTCAGCGTTTTTTTTTAAGAAATTAGAAATTTGGTTTTAGTTAGAAATTCGTTATAACATAACTTGTTAGAATCGTTTTACGAAGATTACGTGTCCTTACACTGTATACTTAAAGTTGCAAATTATGAGACCTAACCTAAAACATTGTTTGAAATAATATTTCAAGCTGGTCAAAATTAAATAGCTCCAGATATAAAATAGACAGAAGTACGTTTTTTTTAAATTGTAGGTTATCGCATAGTGGATTTCAAAAAATGAAAGCCAGATGTTAATAACTCTCACATAACCTCAAAGTGGAGTAAGTTTTCGGAGCGATTTTTATAAAAGTTATAAATAAAAATAGTTTTCAATCAACTGCTTGTTTCAATATAACTTGTTACAGAGTGCTCGGGTGGATTCTAAGTAAAATTACTATATGATTACAGGTTTTCAAAAATTTTTAATTTTCAAACATAACCTAGAACGTGCCATCAAAATATATTTTAAACTGGTCAAAATCAAATATTTCTGTCGAAAAGTAGATACTGCTACGCCTCTTTTTCATTTGTACATGATTGCATAGAAAACTCAGAAAAATTATCATGGGATGTCTTTAACCATAACATAACCCAAAAATTTTCAAAGTTTTAGAGGTAATACTGAACACTATTGGCATTAGTAATTTTTAGTCTGTTATTTGTTTAAATCGAACCTGTTACAGAGTGTTGAGTCAAATTGTGTGCTAGATTTCGTTTAACAAAGAGGTTTTTTTACAATTTATGATTTTTTAATCCAACCTACAACGCAGTTTTTACACTCATTTCGAGATACTGCCACTAATCATGCGATAATATTTACATATATGTATCTAAAGGAGTCATCTTGTGCCTCTGTTTTTTGATTTTATTAAATAACCTTTATATTAATTAGGTCATTAATCTACACATTTGGCCGAGAGCATGAGCATTCAATCCCTTGAAGGTTATTATAACGACTCTTAATGGTAAAAAAAAGGCTTTTTTTTGTAATGAGGGTCATAAGTTTATTATGCAAACTTAGCAATAAATTTATTTGATAGGGTATGAAAAGACCGTTCTTTTTATTTTTATTCGCTAGACGGCCGTAGCTGAACACAAGGCTCTAACCAGGCGGCTTAGGCTGGGCCTGGACAGTATTGTACTAAGGTTATCGAAAGGGCATGACCAGGCCCTGATATTGGGATACATATATAGGTATATAACTTTGTAGGCACGACATATATATGCATACACACATGTATAAGTATATACAAATCCACTATAAACTTGACAGTAAGTATAGATATTACAAATACAATATTTATTTATAACCCAAGCGCCAAACAGTGTCCCCAAAAGTCGTACCGAACGTAAGCGCAAAATTCAAATAAGGTTTAATAACACAAGTGCCTATCAGTCGATGACTCGGGGCGCTTACTGGCCACTCAATTAAATGAATCATTATTAATAAATAACACAAGCGCCTATCACCCGATGACCCGGGAAACTTACCGGCCACTCTATTGAATAACAAAATGTTTTATAATTATTTATTTAATAAAGTGGCCAGTAAGCGCCCCGGGTTAACGGGTGATAGGCACTTATGTTATTTATTAATAATTATTTATTCATTAGAGTGGCTAGTAACCGCCCCGGGTCATCGGGTGATACTTATGTTATTTATTAATAATTATTTATTCATTAGAGTGGCTAGTAACCGCCCCGGGTCATCGGGTGATGGGCTTTTGTGTTATTAGTTTATGATTATTTATTTAATAAAGTAGCCAGTAAGCGCACCGGGTCAACGGGTGATAGGCACTTATGTTATTTATTGATAATTATTTATCCATTAGAGTGGCTAGTAAGCGCCCTGGGTTATCGGGTTATAGGCACTCGTGTTATTTATTTATGATAATTTTTAATTTAATAGAGTGGCCAGTAAGCGCCCCGGGTTAGTGGGTTAAATAGCTTTGGGTTTATATAATTATTTATTATACATGAAATTCTGTCGAGGTATGTGGGTTTTTGCGTCTTGCGCTATGTAGCCAATTAAAATTTTCCGCAAGTTTGGTAGTCAATTTTGAGAGAAATTCAGCTTTAGTGCCAATAAACACCATTTACGACATTTATGACATTCACGACACATTTATCACGTAAGATTTATTTACGACACGTGTCGTTAAATAAATAACAATTACGTGTATTTAACCACCGCTGTATATAGGTATAGCGTTCATTTTAGTTATATATACTACTTAACTACTACCCTCAGCCGAGCAGCCGAATGACTCCGTCCGCTGGAGCATCCAAGGTGGATTCGCCCATATCCTGGTGACGTTACAGTCACTCAGAATAACCTGCTTAACAGCGTAATGCGCAGACTAGTCGATTCTGGGGTGACGGTGTACCTGGTGGAAGCAGATGGATGGCGGCACTATAGGCGATGTAACTTACAAAAATAGCTTCAATAACACAACAAAAATACGAATATTACCATTCCTACAGTCCACCAGGTTGCTAATCCTGCAAGATCTCAATTCATCGATAAATGAATTTTTATGAATCTTATGGCTGCGAATTAAAACAATAAGTGCTGCAATTGATGAGCACCATGTTTATTAATGTTTTTCAGGCTCTCGAAAACCAATTTATGGAAGTTTGGTCAGAAAAACTGCGGATTATTTTTAAAATACACATGTAATATTGATCGAGTGCTGCAAATCACTTTTTGGGCTCTCGAAGATCAACTTATGGTAGTTTGGTCACAACAACTGGCGATTATTTTTAAAATACACATGTACACACAGCAAATCACTTTTTTCGCTCTTGAAGACCAATTTATGGAAGTTTGGTCTGAACAAATGGGGATTATTTTCAATACACACGTGTAAAATTGATCGAGTGCTGCAAAACCATTTTTCAGGCTTTCGAATACCAATTTATGAAAGATTAGTCATGGAGAACATGAATAAACATGGTGCTCATGATTTGTGGCACTCGATCAATCTCACATGTGTATTTTAAAAATAATCCGCAGTTTTTCTGACCAAACTTTTATAAATTGGTCTTCGAGAGCCTGAAAAACATTAATAAACATGGTACTCATTAATTGCAGCACTTATTTCTTTGATTCGCAGCCATAAATTTCACAAAAATTCATTTATCAATGAATTAAGATCTTGCAGGATTAGCAACCTGGTGGACTGTTCAAATGATAAAATTTGTATTTTTGTTATTTAAGCTATTTTTGTAGCTTAATTTGTTCACTTACCCATAAGTTGGGTGTGTCATATTATGTAATCGAAGAGCACGTGAGACGAGAACTCAATATCTCTATCAAGGGCCATCTTACATTTCTAAGTATTGCACCTTATTCGTACTTGAATTTTAATACATATGTGATAGCATCGTGAACCACCTAACTCTAAGATAAAGTAGTGTCTACAAATAAAATGAAATCATCGAAAGAATCCATAGTGTTAAATCACTTTCAAGCATTTCTACTTTACAAATCTTATATCCATACACAGTTATGTAAGAATGTATGGTCGAAGCAATGTAAGTATAATTGTCACCTACATTGTGTTATAGCATTAAATACTAATAGAAAATGCAGCACACATAGAAATACACATTACTTAGCTCCTACTTGCACACTACCGTAAATACTAAAAAGAAAGTTATATGAAATGTGCAATAATATTAATTTTTTTAGTATGCATCTGAGGGAAACAGTAAAAATACCTACTTGTGCAGGAAAGTAATGAGTTGTTGTATTTTTTGTTACGTTTGTAATAGGTCTAGTATAAAATATGAATTAGTCACGCCCCTGTTATTGGCGTAATCAGTTTTTATGTATATGCCGAGGCTTAGTATCAGTATAAACAATAGTTAATTTTAAATTCAAAGTTGACAGTGAATCACGATTCATGTTAAGTTTAAATTTTTAAACACAATCTTAAGAAAAAGTACGTAAAAAAAAGAATCATTACTTTAAAAAACAATACACATACATCGTTAAAGAAAAAATTACAGTACAACATGTATAGCATCAATGTACGATAGTTGTGTTAGTGTATTGTGTTGCAAACGAAAATGTAACCTGTTTCGTTTTCAAAGCTGCTAGTTTTTGCTGTACCAGGTTTTCTTTGTCAGCTTGCGATGCAGTTGATTTATTCGCACAAGTGGAGCCTTCAGCATCAGAAATATCAGAGGCCGATAACTGCAACGACTTGGGGGGCACGATTGCTCACGTATTAATTATTCTCCCGTTCAACTCATCAATGGTCTCTAAAAAAGTATCGATGACATGTAATATGCATACATTTGTTGTAACATGTCAAAAAAATAAACAAACGTACCTTCAACAAATAATAAAATAGCATCATAGACATGGTTTTTCTTCTGAACTTTGTATTTTTTCAGCTTATTGTAGTTTAAGGGGTCAAGGTTATGGATATTGGAGTCCTCTACGATTTGACTCTTTCCATCATCTTGCCTCACATAAAAAAACATAATTCTAAAAGAAGCACAAAAAATCCGACAAGCACGTAAAGAAATTCTATATTAAGTCAAGGCACGTCCCTAAAAATCTGTTGAATTCACTGAACCCCTTGGACACGCGGGATCAGAAGTTTGACTACGATTATTATGTGTATGAGCTGATAAGCATGGCGGGAATTGACATACGAGCAATTCAACTTGAAAGCCAAGGCCTGACCTGATGATGATGCACATATACTTGTGTACTAATAGCATTTACACAATAGCATGGGGTGCACGAATGAACATCATAGCATGCACATAAATTCACTTTTCGTTTTGAAATACGTCATGTCACACTGAAAACGTACGAAGGATATACATAAATTTAAAGACGCAATTGAAAGTGGAATAGTTCATTTATGAAACTATAAGAAATTGATGTGTAATACCTGAATGATGCAATAGATATTGTCAGCTTACGCAGGCTTAATAAAAAAATGCACAAAGGCAAAGTGCTATAATGTTGCGATTGTATGTAAAAAAAATTTTATTTCTACGTTACATCAGATGAAGAGACTATAGAGTCGTGTGCACACTGACGGAAGATGAACGAGGGAGTAGGGACAGCTAGTGTGGCAGCGCCTCCCTACTAAGTGGATATATATAAAGGTGCGCTCTCATGTTCCCAGTGGTTGTGTGCAAGCAGATTTCGTGGGTAATTCAACTGAATCAGACAGACCCTGGCATAAATATTTAAATATTGTTAATATAAATCATCGAACACGTTCTTCATTGCCGTTGAAGTTATTTATTAATGCAAGTAATGATCTGGGTGCACACCATGTGTACGTAAGGGAATACTGTTCGTCGAATAAAAATAAATATTACCATGTAAGTGAAGAGGACATTCCTATAAAATAAAGCGAAGACATTTTTATAAAATAAAGTATTCCTGCTCAAGTATTTTTCAGTCTTTGTATGGCAAGTTACAATGCATATTTTTAAACTTGATTCTTTTTCTTTCGTAGTGGGTCAATTATTTATCCATTTCAGAAAATATCCATTTATTTAGTGTACACGTGTGGAGTACTGATTTCTCAATATTTATGAAGCCATTTCGGCCAGGATTTGCAAATTTTCCTAACTGAATTTCGTTTTTCTGTCGAAAAGAGTCAATTATGTTCCATTTCAGCAGATTTCCATTTTTTGGTGTACACGTGTGGAGTACTGATTTCTCAATATTTATTAAGTCATTCCGACCAGGACTTGGAAAATTTTCAAACTGAATTTTTTTCTTTCATAGTAAATCAATTATTTTTTCATTTCAGTAAATTTCCATTTATTTAGTGTAGACGTGTGGAGTACTGATTTCTCAATATTTATAAAGCCATTTCAGCCAGGATTAGCAAATTTTCCAAACTGAATTTCTTTTTTCCTTTTTAGAGGGGCAATTACTTTTCCATTTCAGAAAGTTTCCATTCCTTTGGCGTACACGTGTGGAGAACTGATTTTTCAACTTTTATAACCTTATTTCGGCCACAACTGGGAAATTTTTCAAACCGAATTTTTTTTTTTTCTCAGAGGGTCAATAACTTTTCTATTTCAGGAGATTTTTATTCTCTTGGTGTACATGTGTGGAGTACTGATTGTTTATTTCTTATAACCTCATTTCAGCCAGGATTTGGAAATTTTTTAAACTGAATTTTTTTTTCAGAAGGTCAATTATTTTTCCATTTTAGATCATTTTTATTCTTTCGGTATATATGTGTGGATAACTGATTTTTTAGATTTAATAACTTTATTTGGGCCAGGTGTTGGAAATTTATCAGACAAAGCGTATTTTTTTCCTTGTATGCCAATATAAAATTAGTTCTTCCCATATATACACCAAAAATATGGAAATGTTTTGAAATGAAAAAGTAACTAGGTCATATACAAGAATTTTTTTCAAAAATCTTTTGTAAGATCTCACCTGAGTTTTTCGCATGTGACCTTATGCAGAGGTGTTCCCTGATGGCCGAAGCCAGGGCTTAAAAGAGTAAAGTTAAGTAATGTTTTCGATACACCTAATAACTTTCCGTAAAATTTTTTTTTTGACAAAAGACTATACGTGAAGTCATTGATCAGTTACAGCTAATAATTTCCTATAGAATTAATTGTTTATTGTAAAATAGTTTTTGGGTAAAATGGATAAGTTCCTATACACTTCATTGCTTGTATTCCAAAAATAAGTGATATGATGAGTTGGCAGAAGCAGAAAAGATCCTATAGAATTATAATTGTTTCTATTAATGAAGAAAGTCTAATAGTAAGTCAGAAAAGAAATTGGATATACCTCAAAAATTCCCGTACAATTCCTTTTTGATAAGTATGCAAGTTTACAAAATAAATGACCAAATAGTAAAATATTCGTTGATGTGAATAAAAACAAAAATGAACATAATTCTAGCATGCGAAGAACGCCCAACGTAATTTAGCAATATGGAAACCACAGTGCTACACGTATTACAAAATCGCACAGAAATAAAGCGGGCACGTAGTAAAATTATCAATCATTTCCTATAGAATTTATTGTTCATAGTGAAATAGTATGTAAGCTAAAAAAGATAAGTTTTGATAGAATTTATTGCTCGTATGTAGATAAAAGTGACATTATGTGGCTAAAGTGAAAAAGATATATCCTATAGAATCCATTGTTTGTATTGTGGAATAAAGTGATATAGTTTAATGGCTGAAGCTGATAAGTTCCTATAGAATTCATTGTTCGTATTAAACAATAAATTAAAATAGGAAGTTGGCTAAAGCAGATAAGGTCTTATATAATTTATTCTTAGTGTAAAAGACTAAATTGTACTGCAGTTATGATAAATGATCTGCCGTAAAATTCGTTTAGAACAATTACATTTTTGAAGTGAATGCGGACAAGTAAACAATTGTACACAATTGCTAATACGATCAAAAAATTTACATCTGTGGTATATATAGTTTTGTTTAAGAAATTTCTTACTTTGATGAGGTGCTGCAACCTTTTAAGAATATTATAATTATTAAACATGCAAATTATGTTAAAGCAGTTCACCCGTACGATACAATTAGACCACATAAAATTTCAACTTCAAGAATACAATTGAGATTTGCGCTTTTGCGTATGAAACACAATAATAAAAACATAAGAATTACCTAATAAATTTATTTTATATATGCATACACACATGTATAAGGATATACAAATCCACTATAAACTTGACAGTAAGTATAGATTTAACAAATACAATATTTATTTATAACCCAAGCGCCAATCAGTGTCCCCAAAAGTCGTACCGGACGTAAGCGCGAAATTCAAATAAGGTTTAATAACACAAGTGCCTCTCAACCAATGACTCGGGGCGCTTACTGGCCACTCTATTAAATAAATTATTATTGATAAATAACACAAGCGCCTATCACCCGATGACCCAGGGCACTTACTGGCTAATCTATTAAATAACAAAATGTTTTATAATTATTTAATTAATAAAGTGGCCAGTAAGTGCCC
>NW_019379685.1:520596-575687 GCF_000648655.2 Copidosoma floridanum
ATCCAGTAGCAATGAAGAAAATTTTTTGTCAATTGAACGTATATTATTTTTTAAATGAAAAATACTAAATAAAGGCCAAAAATTGGAAAATTTTGTGGTTTCTTGAACAATAGTAATTTTGCTTCCGTTTTTTACTACAGGGAGAATGTGACGAAAGTCTCCACCTAAAATTATTATTTTATTTCCAAAACGTTTATTGCTACTAGATAAATCTTTTGAAGTCCTATCAACAATTTCTAACGCTTTTTTTGGTATCATCGAAGCTTTATCCCAAATAATTACTGTTACATTACGTAATTTTTGTTTATCTGGCTCAGATTGGAAGAATGCTCTTTCTATAATGCTTAAGTCTAAAGGAAGTCTAAAATTTCTGTTAGTGGTCATTCCCTTTGGAAGAAGAATAGTAGCAATACCTTTGGGCTAAAATTTTGGTTATAAAAATTTAAAAGAAAAAAAACAATCAACTAACGATACGGTTAAAACGAAATGAATTTGTGATTTTAACAATATCGTTATTTTTTAATTTTTGACGATATTTAAAATCTTTTAATACGTTGTCGTTTTAAATATATAAAAATTAGGCATTAGTCAGGGAAAATAAAAAGTGATTGTTAAAAATTCATGTAATTAATTATGATCAATATGATATAAAAATTCATGTAATTAATTATGATAAATATACATTTATTACATATATAAATTTTAAGTAACAATTAATATAATTTGAGTTTTTTTCCATACTTTGTAAATCTAATTTGGAATTACGGGGGTGGGTGCGCAGAACGCGCAGGGGACATATATAGTTGTAAGAGATTAGAAAGATCTATTGACACATACAGGACAGACAGCTCATTCAAAGAAGGGAGCTACTAGAAGAAATGATAAAGCTCACCAACAAAAAGTCAAGGGCACATCTCTCTGTCTATATAAACTTTACCACTTTTATTTGAAATTAGCCGCTTGTTCTTCATATTTTCTTAAAAGCAGACCAGTAATTATTCCCCAGAGTAGAAAATTTATTCTCAAGTATTTTTGAAAAACGACGAAGTCTTCTGAATTCTGTAAATTATACTCAAACATATTATTTTCATACTAACAATTAATTTTAGGCTTTAAAAAATATAAATACAAACCTTATTTTTAAAAAATTACACTTACAACACAATAAAATGGGGGGTTGGCACGCGGAGCCCGCAGGGGGCGGAGCCTTACTAGTATATATATATACGTGCATGCAGCAACAGATACTACAGCTATATTGGTTATTTTTACTGATTACACGTCTTTGCCTATTCACACGGAGAGAAATCCGTAACAAAAATACTGCAAACGTCATGATGCATCGTCAAACGATGCGCTCGACCATCAAGGAGCAGATTGTACGAGGTTCAGCTATTTTATTATGTATGCATACAGAAGTGGCTTCTTATGCAGCTCATCTGTCGCTGTTGTGCAACATATCTGATAAAAAAGTCATGGTAGTTGTACATTCTAGTTATCTTCATGAGTTTACAAAAAATGTTTTATTGTACATGCGATGAATGACCAATTTTGTAAATAATTTGATTAATAGGGACAAAGTCAAACATAATCTCCCTAGAGAACTGTATATATCTTAATACTAAACTTCAACACGTAATTTATTAAATTCCAGTGAGCAAATAAACTTTAAAATTTTTTCTGTTAACAACAATAGTGTCATACAAGTATAAAAACTTTAATAATCTAGAAATATTGTACTCAATTTATTCTTTTTAAAGTTTCATAAGTAGAAACATTACTACAAAAAATAGATACAATTTTCTATTATTATAAACATCTTGGTGTTGAATTTTTTTCAAATAAAGAATTGTCACAATTATGAGCCAAATTAGATCATGAGAATAATGTTAGTCAATTTCAAGCGTACCAGTAATAATTAAAATTCTCACTATTACAGCTCACAATGAGGATAAAAAAATTAAAGAAACAAGTATGATAAGATTTGTGGTCATAAAAGAGACACTAACTTACTAAACGTTTTTTTTTAGCAAACAATTTATACTTAGATATTTTACAAAAAGTTATTGGATATTTGTCTCAAAAATATATGTTTGTAAGTATGGGACCACGCATATTCTTTTGCATGTATATGTTTATTGGTATTTATAGGTATTGTTCGTACAATTAATGTTGGATAAATTTTTACTGCCACATATATGTGGCAGCTTTGCTTCTATCAGGGGTTATGAGATCCCTTACACTTATTTTCTCTTTCTAAATAGTCTGGTAATCGCTCCCTATAGTTGATTTGGCTGCTGACTCGAAATTGCTGGTAAATGCTATTTGGACATCTTTGGAAATATGTCTCGGCGTTTTACTGGCTTCCTGGGTAAGTTTATCATCTGCTGGGTGACCCACACCTGGTTATAATTGACGATGGCCTTACCTTGCAAGACAGCTGCGAGTGACTATATGTGTGTCCCGCAGGTACTTTGTTACTCTTATTTTGGATACCCAAACTGCACTGCCAACAGTGTACTATCGACGTGTAACGGTTTGTGATTTTAGGAGGCTATCTTGATTTGTATTAAGTGGCGTGCGTAAACTACACTCACATAAGATCGAATCAGGTTAAGTCTGACAATTTTTTGCATTAGCTGCGTTTAGCTGCTCTTGTAATATCTGCAATGCTGTCAAATCATGTGCGAGATCTATTTCTAAGCGTAATCTGTTTTTGTTTTGTTGAGCTGTTTGTTTTATTACCTTTTATCTATAGTTTTGTTGATTTTAAGAACGAATCTTATCGTGAATAATGGCATTCAATATTATTAGTGGTACAGTAATCATATTTGTGTCCACATCGGTAACCGTTTTTATCCAATTTTTACATGTCGTACTATTTTGTACAAAGTTACTGCTATTTACGTTTTTAACAAGAATTTGTGACACTTTCTACGATTTACAATTTTATAGCTTTTATGCAGTGTTGCTCTTGTCAACCAATCTTTTACGCTAATGTCGTACCATTTGTTCTTATATATTTGGTCTGTTTGGTATTTGGTATTAGTAGGTCAGAGTACTTTATAAGTTAGTTTATTTATTCACTGATCATCAGCATGGCTGCCACAAGTGCTTAAGAGCATTGGTACACCTGGCTGAAAGAGGTCCTTTTTTTTAAAAAACTATTAATAAGAGCTGTATCAAATGTATTTAACTAAGAATACAAGTGGCAGTTGCGCTGCTCAGGTCTTAAGCAATACTTTTCAAGGTACTCAAGAGGTGTTACGTAGATCATTCTCAGGTGGATACGCGTGAACGGCTGATCGATAGCATTCGTGGCGTTGACATAGTTAATACAAATTAGGTCAATTAGGATCACGTTGCGTCTCTAAAGGTTGCTTGACCTCACAAGAATAGGCTATGCGTGACTATGACAACCTCACAGGAGACAACGAAAGTACTAATTCAGTTAGTTCTGTTGGCTTGAAGGGCGAAAATTTGGGCCAGGATGGGTTGCCTTTGAGTTTAAATGCATTTACATTATCCAAACAAACACTTAACATTTCTAAGAACATCGTTAGTCTATATATTTATATACCGTTTTTAAGCTTCCGCTACTCTGTTCCCTGCCAAATTCTCTTAATCATATAATATAATCAGTCTTCATATGGCTCGTTTTAAGAGCGCATCTCACTTGGCAACACGGTTCTTGAGCAGCGTACGAGCAAGCTGCTGTTCACTCAATTCAGACTCATTGACTTAGTCTTATCATTAAAGTTGTTAATGAAATCAATTTTATTCAGTAAGTCATTAAATTTAAGTTATTTGGCCGTTTTTTCTTCCGTATAAATAAGTTCCTACAGACAACTTCTCTTAAAATCATACAGTCATTTTTTTGGCCTCTGTCTATTGGTGTCCATAGGAAGATGTTATTAAGATAGGATTGTTACTCGAGGCATCTTAGCAATGTAAGTCTTGAAAATTATTTCTAGTTTGTGAAGGGCCAACTTATCATCAAGATACGTCACATACTAGGCTTGATGTGGTCTTAGCAGACTTATGAGCAGGTATCAACGTTTCGATCATTCGATATACCTTTTATATATGTTTTTAATTACTTTATGATAAATTACAACGTAAATGTATGCCATAGAGTTATGACACGTCTGACTTAGAGTCTCCCTCATTTCTCTGCTGCCAAATTAAATGGAGATATTATTCTCCACCACAAGTAAGATGTAGAATGACAAGATGAAGCAAGCGGTAATGACAGTGACGCTTGCCTTGATGAACTTAAAAGAGTGATAATTAATGTGCTTGTTTCTAATGGACCACTAAAAAGTTATTTTGAGCATCACTGCTTACCAAGACATAACCAGTTGTATGGATTAGCAACAAAAACTGGTTACGTTACGTAGCTTGCTTAGTAGCGTGGAATGCATACCAAGTTGCGCAGGGACATTTTCTCGGCCCATAGTGAATACCTGGGAGGGGCCATGAGAGGTGAAGTAAATCTTGCTTGGTGTTGGCAAATAATGTGCAGACGTGATCTTTTGGAAAGACTTGCGAGTCATTCTTGTGTCACCTCTCTGCCAGTGCTATTTAGAAGTACTTTTCCTTGACTGCATATGTTTATCCTTCTCATAAAACATCTGCGCTGGGAGATATTATTTAACAGTTGCTAGAACAAATTGTGTATTTGTGCCAGTTACGTGTGCTCAAGTTGGGTTGATAACTGTGCATTGTAGTGATAAGACTAAGGATCGTAGCTTTGATAAGCAACTGTCATTTGCTTACCTTTCTGATTCTTTTTCTGCTACAATCTCGTTCTTAGTGTATTCATTTAGCCTATCACTAAAGATTTGTATTTATAACGGCCTGGAAACAATTTTTGATACTGCATCTTGACAAGGTGCCACACTTTAGTGACCCATCAGCTACTTGACCCATAGCGAATCTCACTAATCTAACTTAGATGTTTTATACTCTGATTGTTCAAAGATTATATGATTCTTCAGGAACCAGAAAGGGCAGCTATTTTTTTTTGGCGTATTAATTTACAATCTAGGCAAAAGTGAAAGTGCTTTTTTGATCTCAAGTTAGCTTTGTAAATAAGCGCATCAACGGCAGACTGACTTGTTCTCTCTCTCTCTCTCTTTCTTTTAGTGTTGAAAAATGTCTTTGTAAGGTACTTAGTCTCGCTTATTTTCTCTAATGATACACTCCTCTTAAGAATTCTCTTCTTATGTTATTTTGTATTGCATGTCCTTTGGATTAAGAAACTCTCGTGTTAAGTTAGTTTTGTTGTTAGTTAATTCATGCTTAAGTTTCATTTAGCTTATCTAGCTATCTGTCATTTGCTTTATATTTTTTCATTCGAATTTTTTTGCTTGGCATCTTTGTGACTATCACTGTTTTTTCAAGCTATTACACTCTTCTGTTTTTTCTCCTCTACTTTCTATACTCATATTGCTTTGGCTAGTAAAAATTTCTTAATGATTTCTTTCCTAATTTTTATTCATTTATTGCCTATATGTCCCAGTATACTATAATAACGTCTGTAAATTTACTTAATTTTTTCGATGCTGTAATAAAATTTAGTGATGATTTTTTTTTTTATGCATACTAATTAATTGTCTGGCAAGCCTTGCAACAAGATTTAATTATTTCCATTGCTTGCTTCTGATAAAAGTTAATTTGGTTTTTTACTTATAGCTTATGTCATAAGCTAATGTTTTTTACCTTTTTTTGTTACTTTCAATTTTTTCTTGTTTACTATTTGTTTTGTCATTGACCATTCTCATTCTGAATTAGCTTTTATGCGTCTTATATCGCCTACTATTAACTTTCTCACTCCTTCTATCAGGGTGTTTCTTTTTTTATACTTTCTTGTTTTACATGCCCTAATTAAACATTTACATTTTTTTCTTGTTTTTTCTTGTAACATTTTTTTTAATTTGCTGGAACATATCTTATGTACACGTATAGGTGGTAAATCCATGCTACCATGTTTCTCGCTTTCTCATTCTTTAGTGAGTAGATCGAGCTCTCAAAGTGGCAACTCAAGATTTTTCTTTTTTTTTTAGGCTCAGGTTACTCAATAGTGCAGTTAAATTTTTAATAACTCTGCCTTGTCGGTTTTAAGCATCAAGCTCGTATTTTCTACATGATGACCTTATTCTTGTTAGGTATGCGTATTATTTTTAATGTAAAGATATATTTGGAATGTTTGTGATCTCTGATTATGGTAAATTTACGTCCTAACAGGTATGGTCAAAACATCTACGTTACGTGCTCTCTGATTTTTTGTCAAACGTGGGATAGCAAAGTTTGCTGCCTTGTTAATATCTCAATGCGTACTTGCAGCACAAACAGTCCTATCCATCCTCGTCTTGTCTTCGAACTTTGCCAGTAGTTGCTACAACACCTTAACCTGTAAATTGACACTCAAAACTCACGTCTACATCCTGAATAGAAGTTTGCTTTGACGGAGCCAAAGCATTGCTGTTAATTATTTGTTATATAATACTACTGTTGGATAAAGTGACAAACAATTTTTTTAATGTAGAGAAATACACGCAATATTTGTAGTTGTGGAAAGAATAAGAAGTTGAAATTTAGATGGAGAAAAAATTCATCCTGCCTGATATACTGGGCAAGACCTTTCTTTGATAAGGCTCGAGTGCTTATGACGTGGTATGGTGAGTAAAGATAACATACGAAATCTTTAAGGGGATTTCAACAAAAGTAGTTGAGAGGTCGTAGGTAGTTTGATTGATAGATAAGAATCCACTGATCTCACATACAGTTCTTACAGTTACACATATACATATGTGATGATTCTCGCACATATACCTGCAGCAGTGATAGAAACTAGCACAATTATTTTTGGGTTGGTACCAGTACTCGCTGGAGTTCCCTTGAATAAAAGATAGGAAAGAAAGCCTCCCCATCAATACTACTACATCTCTTTTACTCTCTCTCTCCCTCCCCCCTCTCTCCCTCACTCTCTCTCCTTCTCTAACTGCCACCGTTAGTATAAACACAATAAACCCCGTAATAGTCTAGTTAAAAAAGCTAAGCAGTTAAGTTACTTAAAATAATTATGATATAAGGAACAAACCACTTTGTACAAAAGGAAGTACAATGTTTATTTTAGAAAGCGACGTTTCGTTAAAACACGTTGACCTCTTCGAAGACTTTAATAGTTAGCGTCTCGCAGAACACTTTATGGCAATAACATCATTATATGATTGTTTTTTATATAATTAAATTCAACCTGGAGCAAGATGCAGAAGTTAACGTTCACTTACATCGTTAAACTTGTCGTAAAACCATTAAATGTCATGAGATAATAACCTTATGCA
Source organism: Copidosoma floridanum (assembly GCF_000648655.2). Next base: position 527,946 of record NW_019379685.1, read on the forward strand.
CAGTTGCTGCTAAACTTTTTCTGTCATGATCTAGTTTAAGTTAACTCAGCCATTTATACTCTTGTAGAACCAAAATTTTATATGTGTATTATTAACTTGTTTTGATTAACTATACCACGAAGCTCACATTTTTTACTATAGTTATTTTTTCTCGTAGTTAGTTGTAAGTTTTCTCCTTTGATGTCGATGAATGCTTACCTCTTTTGGGAATACTATATTATAAAAAAACTTTTTGTACGAAGTTCTCCTATTAATCAAATATTTAGCTCGATGATTAAAAATTTAAGAAATAGTTGCTTGTGAATAGTCACTGATAGCAGTACAAAAACAATTTTTTCACAGGGACTTTACTGTAACTTCTATTTTTACTATTGTCCATTTAATATATCTTATGACTAACAGTTTTAATAAGCACTTAATTTTCTACGAAAATGTCACAGAGCCCACGTATGTAATTTCTTAAGTATTAAACGTATTAAAAATCATCATTCACCACAATCTTATATTATACAGAAGTGTCACTGGTTGAGATTAAAGCCTTAAATATTTAAGTATAAATTTTTATCACCATAAAAACATTTATTACGAATTCAGACGGTCTATTACCACCAAAACTTTATCATGAAAAAACATATATTTCATTAAATGGATAGTATGCTTCCTTTGGTGGACAAAATAATTATTTGTGGTCTTTCATCTGGAAGTATGAGTTGTGGTTTTGTAAGTGCGTAACTATTTTCCCAATCCATCCCGTAGATTTATTTCTTTTTGTACGGCAAGAATGACATATCACTATCACCACTTCTCACTTTAGAACTGTCTATTGTTTAAAGATTTTAATTAGAAAGTATGTATTTTTGACTAATGGGGCCTATAATTAAGGCTGGACACCTATTGCCCATCGTAGAAATGACACATACTTTCCCCATCTCAATCCCAACTTTTTTCCTCATTATCATCAAAGATGTACATATCGCTTTAAAGTCTTAAATGATTTTATTACAACAAAAACTAATGCTTTATAAACCACATTAAGACAAGAACAACGCGTTAATTTCTTTTTTTCTATAAGCAGGCGATTTAATGGCGTTTAAGAATGATATTTCGTGAAGACATCCATTGCACTGTGTACCATTATGCAAACTAAATGATGTTACAAATTTGTAGTGAATTTATGTACATACGATTCCTTTAAAGTTATTTTACAAATTTTACCATAGCAATTAATGTAAAGCTTGGCAAAGTGTTTCACTTAATATGAAAATATCAAATGTTTTATGTTTAAAAATAAATAAATATTTAATTTACTTTTTTCGTTTTGGATACAGCAAAGAATGTTACTCCATTCTTTGAGGAAAGACTTATAATCTAGTTTGAATGTGTTTTTTATTATATTTTAAATGATAAAAATACAATAATTTTTGCAAATAAGTTTATAGCCCTGAAAAGTGATAAAAGATCACGATAACCACCATAAAACATTGCAATAAAATGTATATTTTTTAATTTATTAATAAGATAACATTAGGTTTACGGTTCTTACATTGCAGAAAAACTTAACGTTTAGTAAATTAAAGAATATGCAGTCACATTATACTATACTGAACAAATAATTTGCCAAGCCCTCTGTTTTAGTTTCGTTGTGAGCTTAGACATAAAATATGCATATTTAATTCGTTTGATGCTCAGTTTTTCAGCAATTTAAGAACTTCGTACTCAGTGATATTCTAGTTATTAATTTTCAAATGTATATTTGACTACGATGTTTAAATTACAACCCAATTTCCACACACCAAACTAAAATGTTTAATGCAAAAGCTCTATTTTATAAAATTGTATTACATGCAAGCAAAGCTACACCATTTGTTTACCGACCAATGTCTACATAGTAGAACATATTCGTATGTAACCTTTTAGTATGACATAGAATATATTAATTCTTTATATAAATTATAAAATTTTATAATTAAAAGGTGTAAAAACTGTTTCTCCAATAATCTATGCATGTCATACCTAAATGATTTTGTCAATAACTTTGAAAATATTATGTCACTCTATAAGTATTGGAACATAACTTTTATAAATAGATTTCATGACTTTACAGGGCTATACACTCATTTGCTTGGATAATTATATAAATACTATTTGATATACGATACACAAATTGAATACTGGATTATAAGTTATTCAAAAAACAATCTAAAACTTTTTGCTGTTGTTTTTATTTGTAAGAAATGTCGTTAACTTTGTAACATCTTAAGACAAAAGAAATGTGATATTTTTATATAAGTTGATGCACTTGGCAGACCTTAAAATTCATTTCAATGGTATACTTTGTGGAAAAATTGCTTGCAAAGGGTAAGTATTTGTATGAAATTCACTAAATTAAAATCATAGATGAAATATTACTTTGCGTGAGTGTGATAGAAAAAAGTAGAATTATTTATTAATGTATTATTGTCTTTTTCAGACATATTTTTCTTAAACATGTTGAAGGGCTCAGATCACGACAATTAACTAACAAAACAGGAGAAACAATAAACACTTACCTTTTTTAATTTGTTATGGAAAAAAGTACAACATTATTCAGGCCTAAGTACCACAAAAAAAAAGTTATTACAACTTTTGAAATTTTTTTATTTTTACAGTTATTTCTCAGAACTACGATAAGCAGGGTTTGCACTGCTGTACTAGTCTGCATGTATATACTCTTGTTATTGGGATATTAAAAAACAGCTTGAAATTAAATGTGATCAATAACTAATACATCAATGGTGATCTTATTATACATGGACTCTTGACTAATAATCCACAGTTTGAAAAACAAACATAAGCCGTTGGTTTTTTAGAGGTGCGAGCCAAGTGTGTACGAATTGAGTCTGAAACTCTTTAGCCTTCGTCATGAAGCTCTCGGGCTAGAAGAACAATATCCTTAACTATCGTGCTACCATGGCCACTAGTTAATTTTAATACTTTGAACTTTTCTTACTATTTACCTTTGTTAAAAGCTTGCTTATCAGATATCAGAGCTATTTATAACAATAAAAATTCCTGAAAAATTGTTTAAATCAAAATGAATTCTGTTTGTATTATGTTACTCGTATCACAGATCGAGGCGTTTCTCTGGTTAAAAATTTTTTTACAGTACTATGTACATGTTCTTAGCACCTCAAGACCAGGACTTCTTTGTTACCATTTAATTAATGATTAAGAACAATTGATTGTTTTGTCTTAGAAAATTAGTTTCGTATTATTTTTAAATGTTACCGTGATATAAGAACCCATTTGCAGCATTGTATTTTCAACTATTTATGGTAACTCTTATTTAAGGCTTGGTGTTAATTAAAACACTTTTTTTTAAGTTTGGTAGCCATTGGTGAAAAAGATAATTGGAGTTGTATACTACGTATTGTAATACCAAAACATTTATGATCATATACTTCGTAGACAAAAAAAAATACAACATCGAAAGTGAGTATGGAATGAAAGATTACTGCACTAAAAGCCATCATTTTAAATGCGTTTTCTTTACCGTGCTTACACAGAAAAGAAAACATAATGATAATGTTCAGAAACAAAAGAATTAATTATTGCTCATGAATAATACAACAGTGACTAAAAAGTCCTAGCATCATGGTGCTGATGACGTCGTTACGTTGGCACGACGATTTATTTGAGTCTAAGCTTCATCTTAATAACTTGGGACTCACACTAGGCACGTAAATGGGACGCGGGGATAGAAAATAGTTAATTTAAACGATGTACAGTATTTGCCGAGGGAGTATGACTGCTTTAAAAGTTTCTAGGGATTGCGTAAGGGGAGCCGACTGTATTTAAGGTCACGACTTGTCTTGAATCTACCAATAACGTCACAAGTACAATGTTTATTCTAGATTTTTATGGTGATTCAATTGGTTACTCAGCTCTCGTAGGTACTAGGATATTGAAACTGTTGCAAATAATGGTGTACACGTTAATTCAATTATTTTCTGACGATCCATTGATATCCTTACTATAGCAAGTAATTGTGTGCGCGTTATAGCCTATTATTTCCCGGTAATACTTGGGTACCACTACTGTAGCGAGTGATGGTGTACGCGTTCGAGTTTATGCCAGCAACGAATATAAAAGGAGAAAAAGAAGTAAGAAATGTGATTAACATTAAACACTTAATATTAATTAAAACCCAAAAACTTATGCACGCAGCGAACTACCGCAAGGTGTCCCTATCAAAAAAAAATCGCGATCGTAAAAGATTAAGAAGCAGAGGCAGACTCTAGCTACTCAGTCAACCGTTCAAGGGTAAAACAAAAACCATGTCCTTACCTCAAAGTAAACTGGCAGGTATCATAGGCAGACTCTTACTTTTTAATTTATCGTTTGAGTAGTAAAGATAACGAAAGCGTGTCCGTTTAAGAGACTCCAGGCCTTTTTATAAGGAGTAGTGAACCTCAGTCACGCACTGGTTCGAGAACGACGCACAAAAACTTGCCGGGGACAGATCTTTAAAAAAATACAGTAACCGAAAATCTAACAGATTAGAAGTACTTTAGTTCAGCCACTCAGGAATTAGCACTTTTCACATCCAGCTTGCTCTGCTACAAGCGTCAAGAGAAAAAAGGTGATTCATTCACTTTTACTCTTACTTTCTCTTTTACATCCAAATTAAACAAAATTTTAAAATAACTAAATATTAACATTTAGATGAAATGTGATAAATATTGACTGATGATAAACACAGCTCGTTTATTTAACTAAACTTAGTGCAAAAAAAATCGTTAAAATCGCTTTACATTTCAATTAATGCTTGGATAAATAAATAATCGGTGTGTTGCAATATATTTATTAACACTAATGCTTAAGCAGCAGTATCGATAGCCGTTGCCATAATAACTTATAACTATAATATTTGTAGTTGCAGTATAACAATTATAATTAAATAATAAAATTAGTAATAATTATAATGATACTAATCAAAATAATAATACCAATAACGGATAACAGTAATAATAATAACTAAAGTAGTAAAATCAATAATAAAAATAACAGTACTTTGCCCATCACGAGTTAGAATAGATAGTTTCACAGGTAGTTTTGACTGTTTATAATGTTGCAAAAATAATAAAAAATTTTCGTAACATTTAAGTCAACATTTTTATTGCTGCTAATCGTTGGAAAGGGAGTCAGCTCATGGTGCCCTAGAGAATCGGAAATCCTGTTACCTATGTTGAAGGTAGGAGTGCAGACTCTCTCTTTCTCTCTCGATATTTCTGAGTCAAAGGAAGGGGAAGGGCTGACTTTTCTGTCTTCCTTTACATTTAAAAAAGTAATGGAATTTAAATAAATCAAAAATAAGACTATTGCAGTATGTTTAGAAAGTTGTTGATTTGATACAAAAGGGTTACTCGGTTAATCGTAAGCCTGTAAACACAAATGGTAGAAATTGGATAATTCTTTGAAAATTAATAAGTTTTTTTCAATGAGTTTATGGTAGTTAATATGTTATGTTAGTGCTTACTAACCGTGAATTGTGTAAGGGTTGTTTCTAACTGTACTTATTAATTTTCACATATTCTATTATTTTCGCTTATCTATATGTATTAACTTTCAGTTATTCTAATATTTTACTTTATGTAGATTAATCTTGAACTCAATTGATATTCGCATTTAATACTTCCCCTTAGTTTAACTTTTTTCAGTTAAACTTTTGCATCCAAGGTTATTTCATTCCTATACATCGAATAATATTTTTTTTCATACCCTGGCCAAAAGTACGTGCATCCCTGCTCGATTTTACTCAAGGGAGGGTAGCTTTTGTGGCCGGCCAGAAAAGAGGGTGCCTCTGATTGGCTGCGTGCCTTTTGCTGCTGCTATCAGCAGAATAGTCCTATATTATTTCATGGTAAACTGCCTTAGTTGACATCCACACAAATACCGCTATAAGCCCGTTTTGAGTCCTGCGGTCTCAAACTTTAGCTAACCAAATGAGGAAAGGACTGGCAGACTCAACGCCTGTTTTAGAGAACGTAGGGGTAGGAACTACACGGGATTAAAGCAAGTCACTCATAAGCACCTTTTCTACCGGACTAGCATACCTTTTGTATTTAATGCATTTGTTGAGAATGGCTCTGACGACTTAACAATCACGTACAATCTAGTACATTTGATGAATAGAGAAAAGTGTAGCCGTGCAAAATCATTCAATGATAATGACGAACTATTATATCAGTTAAATAACTTCAGGGTGCCAGAGTAAGAGGATGTCAATAAAGATAAGCAGTAATTTGATCAATGAGCTGTTTGATTTTATAAGATCAGCTTAATTTTCTAGTCTTTCAGAGGCTTTAAAGTAAGCTTTACACTCTTAAGGATAATATATTTTCTGATGGTGATCTGACATAAAAAAACGAGCATTGTCTAATTTGAAAATTATAAGACTGGGGGTTACTATATAAAGAACATCAACTAAGTTGATGAAAGGCTAATTTTCTGGTTTTCACACAGGAGTGCCTAAGATATTCGGTTAGATAATTGGAGCAGTTGTGGAGGCACATCAGTGCATGAGTTTATAAATAAATCGCATACAATAAGCTGTAATCCTTAGAAACTTAATCCAACCACTATATTTGAATTAAAGATCTCCAGCCTTATGTTTCTCAGTAAGCTGAGGAGTTTGAGACTTATCAAGTTGACAAGTCTAAGATTTAAGTTCATTTGTAGTTTTATCAAATTTAAGCTGGGGATAGATAACTGCAGTGAAACGCAGAAATTCTGGTTCATTGAACCCTTGTTTTTCTTTGAGTAATTATAAGGAGGGTATGACATTAATTCAATGTTGGACATTCTTGGAATCTGTCCAGAAATAAGTTTCTACCTCACCAATCCCTACTGTGGATACATTATGACTCACAAGTTTAGTAAAGAGATGAGCAGCACATAAGTCAAGACCGCGAATGCTTATAATCGTGCCATTTCTTGCACAACTCAAGAGGCAGCGTATCATCCCAAGAAGTCCTTAGTAACCAAAGCTCCTGCCTCATTATTTTCAGTTTAATAATTGCAGGGGAAATCCAACCTAGCAGATCAAAAAATCAGACAATTTGGGATAAAAGAAAGCCTTTAGTCTAAACTATATTGCTCTCAATATCGTCCGTTTAGAACTAAAATTTATCTAAACAGGACTACCATTTAATATCTTACACTGAAGTAAATTCGCTAGATTCTGATAAATCCAAGACAGTGATAGAGCAAAGATTGGGGGATATATTTTCAAGAATTTGGGCTGAATTACTGCTCCATTTTCTTAACTGAAAACAACCTAAGCTTGTAATTCTTATCGGTTTTTTTTTTTTTTTTTAACTGCCTCTGGTAATAAATGAGCGCCTGATAAGAACTTATCTATACGTACTTCTTTCTAAAGTATTTTAGCTCCCAAAGGATACTCTTGATGGTTTAATGGCGCTGATTCTTTAAGTACTTGAGAGGCTAAGATGGGCGAGCAAACTAAATCGTACGTGACCGTTGTAAGAAGGTATGATTAAACAGCTTCACTGAGGTTTTCAAGCCCGAAAATGGCTTGAAACTTTTGATTCGATTGATGCAGGAGAATTTGTCGAAACACTTTTTCTGCATCCACGAAAAATACAACTTTGAATTCATGCCATTTCAGAATAAGATCTAATGAATTCGGCAACAAACTTTCCTCAGTATAGAAATAAAAATTTAGAGAGATGTCACTGCAAATAGTGTCAGAACCATTAAAAACTACTCTAAGTGTGGTCGTTGTACTCAACTCACGCAACATTTCATGGTAAGGGAGATAATACATAGGTTTTTTGTGTTCGTCTATTGAAGTCATTTGCTTAGGATTTTAATATTCGAGCATAAATTTGCTGTATGACTCACGAAGCTGAGCATGGGACTCAAAGCTTGACTTTAGCTTAGAAAACATAACTTTGGCCTTTCTCGATGATTCAACTTTGAATTCGTATAAAATCTTAGGAGACATTCTAAATAGAAGTTTTACTGTGAATCGCTCTGATGGGTCCCGAGTATAAGTTCTTTGAAAGAATTTCTTACGCTCTGCTTCATCAGCTGAGAGTAGGTTAGATACAGGTAATTCCTCAACTTTCTAAAATTTTTGCTATAAATCAATTAGGGTGTATGCCTCCTCGCTGACGTGAAGAGTTGTGAGACCATTCACATTAGTATGAGCCTGATCGCTTGAACAGCCGGACATGAGCCAGACAACGGCAGACTTAAAGCCCATTGGGATAATTTAGTTGCCTTTTTTGATCGAGCCGTCAATAATTAGAGCATGGACAATGGCGTCAAGTAATGATTTAATTATATAATTATTAAAAATAATAAGAATCAGCAATCTGTAACCCCTTTAAATGGTCGAGATTCAAAGTTGAAAATGATGAAGACGGTTGGTGAGATGATACTTCATCAACTAAAAGAGTATTTACTTCATACGTCAAATCAGAGTAATACTGGAGCTTAGTTAAAAAGCCAACCGAGTGCTCCGTGAACCAACTACTTAACCTTCAACACTAAATATTAAACATTACCTTTCTTAAAGGTGAGTTCAACAGTCGAGCAAGTGCCATAGAAGCTAAGGACACTTGAGAGCAATGATCAATGGGCGCTGTCTCATAAATTCGTTTTCTTGACAGAGCGACTATTCGCACTCTAGACGTCGCTAAGAGTACTGATTCTATAGGAATCGATAGTTAAATTCCCAATGCAACTTGAGTAAATGGGCCCTTTTTGTCATCGGGGTTTCATGATTCCGCAGTGTTTTTTCTTTGGTCACGATGCATCAATGTGTGATACTTTGTATGGCATATAGTTCAAGTGCTTGTATTTTTGCACGATTTATTGGCACAATTGCCTAGATACTTAAGGCAGAGGTTAGCTTCAAGCTAAATAATCCTCTTGTCTAACAAATATTTTAATTCAAAAACCTTATAATTACGAATGTTGTGATCTGGACTATTGCAGCAACTGCAAAGAACTTTAGGTCTTGTAACTTTTGTTTGATTAGTTGCCGTTATGGTCAAATAACTTTCCTTTTTGCCAGGCTTGACTGTTTAATCTGCAGAACTGACTTAAATCTGGGCGTATTAGACTCTAAGGTCATTAATTGTGCATTTAAAGATTCTTTAAACTGTGTCAACGTAGGCAGTGGTAGCACCAAAATGTTTCTGCCAATACTTGGCAGTGCGGAAATTTAAAGTATTAGAGACTATCCCTATACGAAAGTCTCATAGACCATGTTCTTGTCTATTCAGAGCTTGCAGGTCTGCGAGTGGCCTAACGGTTTCACTCATTATTTATTTAAGTACAATAACTAAACTATTTTTCATAAAATTGGCGTTCAGGATCAAATTTACGAAATTAGTTACTAGGCGACGTTTATTATTATAGTATTCACTCAGTGCGTTTCAAGGTTTAACGTAGTTATCAGCAGTAACAGGCAAGTTTTTGATGAGCTCAGCAGCTTCACAGGTTACCTGTGAACGAAGGTAATGGTGCTTGAGAATCAATGGTATCTCAGTTTTATTGTGCATTAATGCACGAAAGACATGATTTTGCCTTGCGATTGCTTGGCCTTGAGTCATTTTTTCTTGACCCGTGTTTTTAAAATTAGAGAACGAATTTTTTGTTTTAATGAACAGATCTAGCTGAGTCTAGTAAGTATCGTTACTTAATAAATAATAAAATAAGAAGAGCTTTCATTAAGAATGCAAAGAAAGCAGAGGTAACTCATTTAAACCTCAATTAATTTTGTAAACAGTATAACCATATGTTTAAGGGCAAACGTTTAGTAGAACTATTTTGAATTATAGATTACTAGCCTAAGCTAGTATTCTAACAACCAAGAATAACTTCATCACTAGCTAAAGATGTTTTCACTAATCCTACAACTTTTTTGTATAAATGTCCAATTTTATCAAACAAAAAAAGTATGTTTCTTTTTAAATCATTGCCTATTATCTAAAGTGTTATTTTCTTAAGGGAAGTTAATTATCAATCTAATGTTATGTGAGTCAAACTCAAAGTGAATTAAAATGGCCTACATTGAACTATTTAACATATTATTACGCTACTTTTATGAATAAAACGATGTAAGTTACACAGAATTCAACATGGACTATTAAAACAAAAACAAATAGTTTGTTTTGGAATAATCAAGAAAGAAGATAATGAAAAGGGCAATTTATTATTTAACAAAAAGGCATGTATTATTTCAATTTTTGAAACTTTGCAAATGTTCAAAAAAAAAAAAAAAATACTAACTCATGGTGACGAACAGCAGCAAGGTAATGGCACACAGTAACAGCAGTAACAATGGCGTCATCTCGCATCAGCGTCAGCAGGACTAGATGTGAAGGAAAGATGGCGGCCACAAAGGCAGTGGCATACATCAACAGCAGCAACTATAGCGTCGTCTCACAGCAGCGTCAGCAGGACCAAATGAAGCACGAAAGTCCTGATTTCTTTAAGTGTATTTCTATATGTATTTATTGCCCTCATGCTCACTTTTCTGCATTGCACGTAATAATAACAAAGATGGATTTTCTCGTACATGCAAGAAACGATAGAGAAAATAGGAATGAACGCACACGTGCACATATAAATAAAGGTACTGTTAAAACATCCAGCAACAAAATTTGAAGAGCGTGTGAGTGTGCAAAGGTACCACAACAGTAACTGCACTGTGAGAGAATAAAGAACGTGTAATGTAATAAATATTTATACTGCGTGCTTAAAAGCAAACGCAGAGAAAAAGAAGTTTTAAGTACGTATGAGTGTGCACAGGCTCCATAACAGCAACCGTACTGTAAGAGAGAAAAAACACGTAAGTGTGTTTAATATTTGTACTGCACACTCTAAAGCAAACGCAGAGAAAAAGGAGTTTAAATTGCGTGTGAGTGTGCAAAGGCACAACAACAGCAACCTCACTATAAGAGAGAAAGAACACGTAAGTGTGCTCAATGTTTATACTGCGTGCTCCAAAGCGAATGCAGAAAAATCAATAAGAGTCTTGTGACTTACCTCTTTGACGCAAAAGGAAGATTCTGATATGTGAACGGATGCAGCCAAGATGGCTGTTAGTCACTTGGTCGAAGGTGAGAGCCATAACGGCTCTGGTAAAGCTTGACCCTCTACGATCTGGCTCGAAGGACTATGTTTAGAAATGTGATTTTCTATAAAATTGATGAGCTCGCAAAGAAGCTCGCTGGGACTGCAGGGCGAAAAGCGGGAAGTTAAAGTCGCAATCAGACACAGCAACAACCGAAACACACACTTTAAAATAAGTTACATTTTCTACTTATATAATTTTAAATTATCTTTCATAATAAACTAATATTCATGTATACAAATTAAACAGTAGTGTAAGCCATTACCTGGATTAGAGTAAATTATCTTTGATATTAACACATCGAGTGGCACGAGTATAGAGCAGCAACGAGTAACGCTTTATCAGCCTAAAAGGCGGAAGCGTACTCGTTAGCGATCTCGTGGCTTCTCTCCAACTCTGCACATTTGATAAATGTAGGTAATAGGTGCGCATGCTTGCTTCACTTTACTATATGGATGACGTTTATACCTATGTGATATTCTACAGAGCCATTAAACGTCTTATCAGCTTACCAACAGTTATATTTCAACCATTTTTCTCACAACTATTCTTTCATCAAAAAACCATGTTAAGCCAGCTGATATTAAATCAAGGCATCTATTCACTGTAAGATGTCACGAGTCAAGTAGCTCGTCGTAAGGCTATAAGCAAGAGCTACCAATGACTCTACATAACCCTCTCAACTCTGAGCATTAGAACTAGGAATCATTGATTCTCTTTATAGTGAGCACTTGGCAAACCTAACAGTGAAGCTATGCAGAAGAAATGAGCTCGCACTAATAAGACAGTATCCAACAGGCAAGTGTCATGAACTCTTTCCCTTACTTTGGACTACTTAAACAACTGAGCTCTTCGAAAAAAAAATATTTTAGACACTGATGTCTCGAGCATAACCTTAAAAGACGTTAGAAAACAGCACTAGAACTTACACCAATGATTCAAAGTGTTGTGGTTTTTCTTCTAATTAGTCTTGTGTTCGAATAGTAGGCCAAAAAGGGCCACCATAAGATATTTAGTCACTTCCGTTTACTAGAAATGTCAGACGAAAATGACTATAGGTGACAAGTTCTTTTTTGTGTCATTAAACTTTAAGCTACATTGCTAACAAATACACCACAACTTAATTAATTAACAAACATCTTAGAGCTCAAAAAATTTTTAGCAATACCTACAGTTGCAAGAGTACGAACTAAAAGAAAAACTCTAAATACTCACAGTATTTACATTTTAAGGTGTCATAAAACAGCTGCTGAACATTTATCAAGTTTAAAACAGTAATTTTGAAATTAATGCATTAAGAATTTTTTAAGTAAGTGATCAGGTTTCTATTATAACACTTATATTGAATAATAACTTAAATATTTCAGTTCTTAAGTCGGTAGAATCATTTATTTTTGTGATCATAATAAAGATGAAAACAGAGGAATTGGGCTCCAGAACTTTGTTACTTTGATCATAAAGTTTTATAATTCACAAAAATTAATTATTTTAATCATGTTTTTTTCTTACTTTGAAATTATGACTGAATAAAAAATAGTTTTTTTCATTGAGTACAACGTGAGAAAGTGCAAACCAACAGCTGTTTAGGCTCACAACTATTTTATAACGTAAGAGACGTATTGTATTCCTTAGTAATATTCCTTTTTTTCTAATTTTCTTGCAGCTTTGTATTTAACCAAAACTGCACTAATATTAAACAAAAATTAGTTCAGTTGGATCAACGTGTAAGCGTACGATCATGTTTCAATAAATTAGTTTTGAGTAAAGGCAAGACAGGGGGGTCGCTAGTGTATGTATAATGAAGCCCATCATATGAAGTTAGATGGGGCTACACTGTCAAGTTACTTGGAAAAATGATGGTATTAAGTGTATGTACTGCATATACAGCTGCTGTTAATTCTTATCTTACTAAGATATAAAAAAAATCGCTAAAATCGTTGTAATCGCTAACCGCAAAAACTACTGAACTAATTTTGCTGAAATTTTGCACACTGATTCATGATACTTCGTTTTTTTAGTATAGTTTTTATCTTAAAAAATGTAATAACAATAGCAATAAATAAGGTCAAAGTTTTGCAAAAATACGCCAGCTTTTCACTTTAGTTCAGTAAAATCCACTAGGTGGCATCGACATAAAATCGAGGCTACCTGCAAAAGAATTAAATAAGTGTGGTTATAATACGCCAGAGCGTTTAGATATCCGATGCAGTCGTACTTCGACAGTTCAACGAGCTGCATAGAGAATGTAGATGATAGTCTTGCAGCTGGATATTCCGGTTACGGACGACACTGTTCTCTAAAGGGAAAGAAACCTAAGCCTCCAATCACCCTGAATCTCGACGAGTGCGATCGAAAAAGAAGTTCTAACCGATGACGCTTCTGGCATAATACCAGGAGACATATCTAGCCAGAGAACAATCTGTCCCAACTCTTCAGAGTTGTGTGGCAGCCCTACCATCCAGCCTGGTGTAGTCAGAGGATTTTTGGCTACAAATATAAGCCAGGAAAAACAGCTCTGAGGGTCATAAGCAGCTACAACGGCTACCTTCTTAGTCGTCGCGTCCCCAACGCGCTTACCCACATATTACCGTCTACCGCTGAGCGGTTGGTTATCCGGGGAACGACCAAAAGATGAGATATTTTTTGGTCAGCAGCGTACCTCCCTTCATGGCAGTCTCCGTACATAGAGACTCCCAGGGTAAGGAACAAGTTACCTGTAGCCTGCTCTTCATTATCAGAAATAATAATAAAGAATAGTCTGGAAGTTTTAACACTGGCGCTTTTTAGGGCCATTATACATATTTACGTTCCCTATTAGCCATTAATTTCATCGGTTCTTTCTAGGGGCCACCTAAGTGTAAACTACCTTGCCAACAAATTCATTTTTACTACCATTTCCGGAAGCGATTCGTCGACTAAAAGATTACATTAACTAAAGACGGGCACTATTTAACCAAGTCAGATATTTACTAGCAGACGTCACCTACGGAGTTGTTCTTCGCAATGCTGGAAAACCCGGTGAACGACGACCCTATATTACCCTCTCAACTCTAAGCATTTAACCAGGAATCACTGATCCTCTCCAAGGTCTGCGCTGGGCAAGCCTATAACAGCTATGAAGAAAAAAAAATGTAAGCCAATGGGACAGCCTCCACTGGACAAGTATCACTAACCAATATCCCCATCTAAGATCACCAAAACAACTGAATCTGCAAAAAAAAGGTGCTTTAAACACCAACGTTTTCGACGTTATACCGGGAGACTTTGAGAAAAAGCACTACAACTAGCCCCAAAGCTTCGGACTTTGTAATTTTTCTCCCGATCAGTCTGGATTTTCAACAGCAGGCCAGAGAAGATCACCCTGAGGTTTCCAGGAAGTCAGAATTGCTGTTAACTGCAGTCAAGAAAGAGTTCACTTAAGAAGCTCACCGGTCTTTTTAAGGGCCATCGGACGTCGAACTACCTTGCCAACAAATAAATCAGAACTTAACAAAGTTGACAGAAAACAGCTTTTAGGGCTCACAAAAAATTGTAAGCATGCCAAAAGTCGCAAGAGGGTGGATTGGAAGAAAAACTTCAAATGTATCTAGAAAATACAATTTTACTTAGGCGTCAAAAAACTGACGCAGAAAATTTATCGAGATTGAAACAGCAGCGTCAAAATTGACAAATAAAGAATCCATTATGTGAGAGATCTGCTCTTCATTGTACTCTCACAGCAATCTTTGAAAGCTTTAAAGATCCTACTTCAGATTTTTAAGTAAGTAGAAAATGTATTTGTGTTTTTGTGGCAATAAAAATGTAGAGTTTAAGGTCCAAGACTTTGTTGCTATGGTAATAGAGTTGTGAGATATGAGATTTTTTTTTTAATATAAATTTTTTGGGGGTTAAAAATCTTAACAGCTTTGAAAAATAGCCGTTTTCGTGAATTACACGGAAGAAACTGTAAACCAATGGCTTCTTATGGCTACTGATTATTTTATGGTACAAAGAACGCACGGTACTTTTCAGTATAATTATTTTTTTGAATTCTTACACCTTATTATTTGACCAAATAAACCATATGGATTTTGTATGGCGCAGAGGTGTAGGCAGATGTGCCTCCCGTGACTCCCAGCCAGCCCGAGCAAGTAGCGGTCCTCTCTGGTAACTGATAGGGCCGCTGCCGTGGATTAAGCCTTTCCCAAATACTTTCTTCTACAAAAAAGGGTAGTGCTTACCTTCGCAGGTCAGTACGACACTAAAAAAAATACCAAAATGAAAAACGTCGATGCAAAACTTGTACCCTATGTGGTGACCTCTCTGAGGGAATCTGCTGGCAGTTCCGATATGCCGAAAGCCCGGGTGATTGTCGCAGACCCCACGGACTCTGAGGGGGAGTACAAAGACGTGTCTCATAGCCATCGGGGACTGCTTAATGTTCCATGGCCCTTTCTAGCGGACAAAGGACAAAGAGGAAGCCTGTCAAGCATAGGCACCAACGACACCGAGGACAGCAACCTGTCAGTATTTAGCCACAAGACCCAGGAGGAGCTTGCCTCTTAAGAAAAAAGAAGTGCTTAGCTCAGAGTCAAGCGACAGCAAGTGGCTGATAAAGTCCAATCAGCAACGAAAGATATTACAGACACGCTACAATTAATCAACGATAAGTACGGCAACGAGGCAAATGTTGTTGGGAATTGACTCAAAGCCGCGCTTAAACACCTTCCAGAGGCAGAGGTGCTTAGAAAAGGCTTTCTTTGTAAAGAAAAAGCGTATGCAAACACTTTGAAGTTGTCATTTGAATCCCAGTAGTGGTGTGAACAATGGCGAGATTATTTCCGACAGCATGTTCAGAAAAGAGCCCTGAACACTAGCCTAAAGGAAATAAAACGAAGTAAAAGAAACAGGAGCTCATCAGACAGCCCTGAAAAACGCTAGCAAACAATGTCTTAAAAGAAAGAGAAAATGATATTTAATTTTATTAAGACCAAAAATGTAGAGAATACTACTGCATTCTCTCAACAAATTAAAAAAACGGTAGCCAGACAGGGTACTGTTAGATGTTACAAATACCTGGCATATGGACACATCTCAGGTAACTGTTAGAACGAAAACAGATCTAATCTAGGATTCCGGTGTGGAAGCTCAAACCACCAGAGAAACAGTGTTCAGGCCTAGCACGGTGCTTTCTTTGCCCAACACCGGAGAACAAGCACAAAGCAGGCAGTGAAAGCTGCCCTTCATTAAAAAAAGTGCTAGAAGAGGCCAGGGGTAAGGCCCAAGCAGGACAAAAATAAGGCAAAAAGGCCTTGCGTTAAAAGGCAGGCTAATGTTGACCAACGATGCTCTAGGTACTATTTAACTATCAGCTAGGGAAAGCTTTAAGCTTATAGTGGTACGTGCTTGGTTAGTGGCCTACTACGAAGCGTTAGAAAGGGTGCTGGTCCTCAGGGACCCCGAGTTCTTGTAAGGACTTGAGAGCATCAGCACCTTTAGCAAATGGTGGCGAGTTAGCTAGTTAATGCTGTGAGACACGATGGTCTTCCTTGTGGCCCCACCCTGAAGTAATACTAACACAGTTTTACGGTGGATTAAAAGCCACGCGGCATGAGGGGGGGGGGGTTTAAGTGGGTATGGGTGGTCTAATATAAAAACTACATAAAGTCCCACACTACTGCTGTCCCTGTGGTGTGCCTCAATGAATTTTCCCTCCCTCCGCAAAAAAAAAAAAAAAACTACTACTACTACCCACCCTTTAGAGGATGCTAGACTTTGCTATTGGTGGGGGTGTCTGGCTTGAAATGGTGTAGGCTCTAAAGAAATAGGTTATCATCCGTCTGAATGTGTAAGGGACTAAGTTTCCCCGAAAACAAAAAAAGACATAAAAAAGGGGGAACTTAAAAAAGGGATGAGAGTATGAGAGGAGGGTGCGTGTAGGGACTGGAGCTTGAAATAAGCTGTTTGGATCTTCGACTAAACACCAACTGACTGGGAGTGCCAGCAGGGGCCAACCCCCCATCAAAGCCACTAAAAATCAGCTTGCTGTCTTGGTATGGTGGTAACCTCTACAGGTCTTAACCAATGTCCACCCTGTCGTGTTTAGAATGAGTGGTGGTTATAATAATCTTCTCAGACACATGTATTACACTTTCACTCAACAAACACAGAAATATTTACGGATTTTGAGGGTTAGTACGACATTTAAAAGAGATGCCAACATGAAAAAGGTCAATGCAAGACCTGCACCACAGACAGTAACCTCTTTGAAAGCATTCGTTGGCAGTTCCAATCTGGTAAAAGCCCAGGTGACTGTTGCAAGCCCCACGGATTTTGGGGAAGGGGGCACGAAAGAGTGTCTAACGGCCAACAGGGACTGCTAAATGGTTTATGGACCGTTCTCACGGACAAAAAATGTAGAGTAAGCCTGTCAAGCATAAGCACTATTAAGACTAATGACAGCAACGTGTCAGTATGTAGCCACTAGACCTAGGAGGAGCTTGCCCTTACAGGGGAAAGAAGTGCTAAGCTCCGAGTAAAGCGACAGCTCAAAGCTTTGCTTAAACTCCGTCAAAAGACAAAGATGATGAGAAAAGGCTTTCTTTATGAAGAAGAAGTGTTTGCGAACGCTTGGAAGTCGTCATTTTTATCCTTAAAGAAAAGGGAACAAAGGCAAAATAATTTTCAACGGCATGTTCAGTAAAAAAACCCTGGACCCTGCCCTTCAGAAAATATATCGAAGTAAAAGAAACAGGATTCCATCGGACAGCCCTGAAAAACACCAGTAAACCGTGTCTTAAAAAAAAAAGAAAATAGGCAGTGGCAAACAAGAAGAGATTTTTTTAAATGACAAAAGAAGCCAGAAGAAAAATTGAACGTGACAAGAACAGTAGTAGTGAAGATTGCCGAAGGGCAGACCTTTGCAAAGGTGCTGAAGACGACTAAGGCTAATTTTGACTCTGATAAGGCTAATGTAGCAGTTTAAAGTGTTGTCACTACAAAAAAAGAAGACTTATTTATTGAGGCCAAATGTGTAGAGAATGCTTTCGCATTCTCACAGCAAATTGAAAAGTCAGGAGCTGTACAGGGTACTGTCAAAATGAGCAACAAAAAAGTGACACTAGATGTCCGAGACCTTGATGCGATTG
Source organism: Copidosoma floridanum (assembly GCF_000648655.2). Next base: position 546,225 of record NW_019379685.1, read on the forward strand.
TAGAGGAAGACGAGGTCAAAGAGGCCTTCGCTTGAATTTTTGGACATAAGATCCAGCAGCTAGAAGTAGCCTTTTTAAACTTAAATGCCAGAGGACAGAAGCTGGCGTTCATAAAGGTGGACGAAACAACTGCCATACGAGCAGAAGAGGAAGGCAGGCTACGAGTCGGCTTCGTAAGCTGCTGAATTTGAAAAAGAATTGGAGTGACAAGATGTTACAGATGCCTGGAATATGAACACGTCTTAGGCAACTGTAAAGAGGAAGACAGATTGAAGCTTGCTTTTAGTGTGAAAGCTTAAACCACCGAAAAAAGAGTGTCTAGGCCAAGCACGATGCTTCCTTTGCCCAACAACGAATACCAAGCACGAAACTGGCAGTGAGAGCTGCTCTTTATTTAGAGAAGCCCTAAAAGAGGCTAGGGGTATGGCTCAAGCAGGACAAAAATAAAACAAAGGGGCCTTGAGTTAAAAGGCAGACTAATGTTGACCAACGATGCTCTGGGTACTATTTAACTATCAGCTAGGGAAAGCATCAAGCTTATAGTGGTACCTGCTAAGTAAGTGATCTACTATGGAGTGCTAGACAGGGTGCTGATCCTCAGGGACCCCGAATTCATTTCAGGACTCGAGAGTATCAGCACCTCTAGTAAATGGTGGCTAGTTAGCTCGTTCATGCTGTGAGTCGCGATAGTCTTCCTGGTGGCTCCACCATAAAGTAATGCTAACGTGGTTTTAAAATGTATTAAAAGCCACTAGGCATAGGGGGGGGGGGTTTAGTGGGTATAAGTGACCCAACAAGAAAAACGTACCGAGTCCGGCACTACCGCTGTCAGTGCGGTTGGCCTTAATGCATTTCCCCTGCCTCCTTAAAAAAAAATTAATAAATAAAAACTACTACTAGTATCTCTTCAACAACTACTACTACGATTACTACTACTACTTCCTCTCATGGTAATAAATTCTCGCTATATTTACCGTAAATTCTAACCCATGATTGGCTAAAAGAATATCCTGAGCAGCAAGGTCCTACCAAGGCTGCGTGCTAAAACGACCCAAAACTTCCGTGGCTCCTGCTATCTGTAAAACAAGAGACTGAATTTAAAACCAGGTCCGGTCGGTTAGCTAACACTGGGGGGGGATCGTCGTTTTGAGGTTTATTGGTGGTGCTTCTTTGGTGATTTTGCTAATGGTTGGGGGCCTTTGAGGCAAGGCTGGTGAAGGGGCTTGGCAGCAACTGTCAGATCCTTGTGCCTGCTAAGTCTGGCATGCACTCACCTGTATCAGTACGTTTACTGTTGGGACGTTGCTAGTGTTTCCTGGCTCCACAGCTTAATTACTCAGTGTAGCTAGTGCATTTTGCAACGTGATGTCTGCAAAAAATTCTCCAGAGAGTAAATCCTTTTTTGGTTAGGGCATTGGGTTTTAGAAAGAGGTGATGGACTATCATAGCAGGGCAAGCTATTACTCGAGGTTACCTTCCTAGTCTGAAGCCGCCCTTCATACATGTGTTCATGGTGGAATAGAACCTTTTATCGGCTAAAGAATCTGGATCGGTTAGTGGGGTTTTCAGGATGTATTTTTCTTATGATACAGAATGGCTGAACAACAGACAATCAAGGGAAGGCAAAAGAAAAGGAAAGAGCCAGAGAGGGCTGACTTAAATAGGGATTCACCTACTCTTGGTGCCAATGAAGATAACGAGCACATCCAGAGGGCTTAACTATGTAAAAGTGTAGACGCTGCAATCGACATTTTCGTCGTGGCGGTTTTGCAGCTAAGTGTGCTTGGTGCAAAGTATTGTAACATAGCGACGTCCATAAAAGACAACATCAAGTTAGCAATGGTAGCTAAAGGTGTCTACAGAAAAAACGAGAGGAGTCGGACGACCTTCTCCCACATGCAAAGTCACTAGGCTTAGAGCAGAAGGCCAAGAAAAAATGGAGCCCAGGGAGGAACCCTTAGTCCAAAAAAAATACCAGAGTAGGCTTCGAAGACGACGAGAGGCACCTACTCTTAGCCGTGTGCGAAAAGTTCTGCATCTCAGACAGAAAAAGACCAAAAGTGGATGGAGATCTAGGACAAAGATCTAGAAACGAAGAAAGGAAAGAAAAAAAGGAAGATATAGGACGTTTGAAGGGTACTGAGTGGTCCGTAAAAACAGACCAGGGGGCAAAGCCCAAGGCAATCCTAATTACGCCAGAGAAAAGAAAGTTGCAAAGCTGCTGGCTCTAATGAAAAGGGTCAATGCTATCGGCCTCCGGAAGGCCGTGGGGTCCTTTAGAAAGATAAGAACAGCAGGTGTTCTCATCGAATTGAAAAATATTGCACCTGAGCATTGTAATGCATTCGCCGAGGCTCTCAAAAATCATGTGATTGACGCTGGCGGCGTTAGGACTCCTGTCACACGCCTGACCTGGGAGATTAGGGACGTTGATTCTACAGTGACGGAGCTTGATGTTTAACTTGCACTGACGAGCTCCTTTTTTAACGGAGGAGTTCCTGACATAACGGTGCGGCTTTTCTTTACCATTGTTAGGGAAAATCGTATGGCCTACGTCGAGGCACCTGCAATAGTGGCTTGGATTTTTTATCAGAGGAACTACATATAGCTCGATTGCATTAACTGCAAATGGTGGTCAAAGTCCAAAGCTGAGCACTGCTTCACGTGCCTTGGCCTTGGTTATATTGCAAGGTGGTGTGGTGGACCTGAAAAGACAAGGGCGTGCTGAAGGTGTGGTGAAAAGGGCAACGTGGCACGAAACTGCTCCAAAAAAAGTGAGTTTTTTCTGGGCGAGAACCTGGACCCAATGACCAATACAAACACGTTGCTGAGACTGCTGGGTGTCGAAGGCTGCGAGCATCTATAAAAAAAGTTCAGCGGAAACGGCAGTGATCCTGCATGTAAACCTTAATATTCTCGAGCATGACATGCTGGACCAGTTTTCTCTCACCCTAGGCGTGGACTTGATCTTTATAAAGAAGCCCTCCCGCACATTACCGGTTCAGTGCTGGAATAGCAACAGGACTAAATGTGCAACCGTCCTGATCTGCAGTGGCAAGTTCTTTGTATACGAAACCAGAGATGGCGATGGGCTTGTGCGGATCAGGTGTGTGTATTCTATGTTGGTTGCAACATGTTTCCTAACATTCGGATTGGTGTCCTTAGAGGGTGGCGTTAGTGGATATTTACTTTCTATAATTAAAATAAGTGTAGCTTTTTAGTGGAGGCACTCAATCATACAAATTTTTTTTCTAATAGGTCTTGTCCCAGCTTTAATTTGAGGTCAGTAAGTACACTCAAACTGTTCAAAGAGCTTATCTACACTCGTTAGACAGAGATAAAATTTTTTGAAAATCAATGAAAACTGACTGGTATAAAATTTCGTATAACATTTAATCAGCAATTATTGTAGTTGCATTGCTTTGAAACGTTGTTATTGATTTCGTGTACAGTAGTAATACCATGAAAAAAAAAATTGTTTACCAACTTTTTAAACAATTTTTCAAGTCGATTTGAGCAAGTTTCTTTAAATTCACAGTTACACACACACACACACACACACACACACACACACACACACATATATATATATATCTAGGCCAAGCACGATGCTTCCTTTGCCCAACAACGAATACCAAGCACGAAACTGGCAGTGANATCCTATATATATATTTATATAGGTATAACGTTTAACTTGATAACTTTCATAGTAATAAGCAACGTTTATATATCAAACTATTACGAGCTCAGATGTAATGTATCAAGCGCGTTAGTTTTTACTTGCTAACTGAATAATTGATTTTATACATTAAGGTAGCTTCCTTGCGAAAATCTGAGAAAAATGTTGTTGATTTGGTAGATTAAAATCTGCTTCATCTAGTGGTATCTCTGTTTATACTTCCAAACGGAAAAAATCTCAAAAAATTCTAGGTCAAAGTTGTACCGTTTAACACGAGGTCATATGAAAGAGCATTAAAAAATCTGCTGTAAATTTGTTTTCCAACTTAAAGTTAACAACCGTTCGTTTTAATTGTGCTTTCGAAAATATTGGTAATCGGTCATTTTTAAAAGATATTTGCCAAGAAAGACGAAAATTAGTTTCATGGTTATGAATGGCAGACGGTTGCAGAATACCAACACTGATACACGAATATACATACACGTACAAAAACAAAACTCTCTTACTTGATAAGAGCAGTAGACAAAAAAGTTACCTTTGATAGTGAACTTTTACTACTGACAATCAATTTATTTAAAAACAAAATGAAAAATGTTAGCGTTATCTTTTACTTACAAATACATCATTGTGAACAAGTTTTGTTTGATTTAAAACTGTATAGACGATAATCATACGAGAAATTAAACTATGAATTACACGTTTTAGGTACAATGCATCACTTTGACTCACAACAACTAAAATAGCATAAAAAATACTTATATTTTTGGAACACTACATTCTTAATAATATTTATGCTATGGTGTAATGAATGTGTCCAATACCTTGGTTTTTTTCGCAGATTGTCTTCCTCTTTGCATCCAGTTAAAGAATGGACTTGAGGCAATATTTTTTTTAGTACGTAAGATTAGTTATTAAGAACTGCAGCACTTTAGATCGATAAATCACGATATTTAAACCCTCAGAGTATGAAGTTGTTGCGTAAAATAATGAAGTACTTTTTTTTACAAATGAGAGCATCCTTAATATTACCTAAAAAAGCTTACGCTACAATGGTTAACTTTTTGAAAATGTATAATCCAAAGTGGGAAAAACATCCAGTGCTGAGGCAGCTTATATCAAAAGACCCTCTCAGTAACAAACTGTATTGCAAAGCTTGTAAGATCCTTTTAGGACCAGACCTACAAAATTTAACAAGGCATACACGTCATAGTGACGATCATAAAAAAAAGTTTTAGGCTTACCTTCTTGAAAACAACATTCCCGTTCCAATGATTCAACCAGGAGTTATAGAAGAAGTTGTAGAAAGTCGTTAATCGACAAGTGAAATACATTTATCAAGCATAGTAGATTGTTGTATACAGGATTTTGATCTTGAAAAGGCAACCTTAAGAATTCAATACAGTACTTTCTATGCAAACAAAAAATTTGCATTCTTACTAAGTAATAGTATGTTGCCTTTTCTTTTGCATATGATCGATCATTTTCCTAAGTTACAGAAATTAAGAAACTTTGACCGAAAACAAATAGTTACTGTAACATGGAACGAAATTGCACCTAGTCAGCAAGGAAAATTATCGGAAATATTGAAGACGACCCCATTCACTTTGATAATGGACGAAAGTACATATATTACTCAATGCAAATCATTTTGTATTGATGTACGATATTTTGATGAAATTGCAAGCCGCGTGCGAGATACTTCACAAGACATAGCACCTATTTATAAAGGAGATTAAACTGTAAGACCTGATGCTGAGACTTTGACGCAAAAATTATTGAATTCTGTAACATTTCCAGACATTCCAATTTTGAATATTAATGCGTTTTGTTCTGATACTGCAAGTTTCATGATAGGTATTCGTTATTCTGTAGCACAAATATTATTAGAATTTATTTCTGGATTAGTTGCAGTCAAGTGCGGATGTCATTTCTAATATTTATGCCCTCCAAATCCCATGATGCACCTTCCAAAAACTTTTCAGGATACCTTACATTTGGTTCATAACTTTATTAACGGTGTAGCTCGTATTAATTAATTTAAAGATTGAAAGATGAAGTCAGGAGTAAGTGATGTAGCATTAATGAAGCCACGCCCATCTAGATGGTTAACATATTTTCACTGTATGGTTCATTTATGTCGATTGTGGTCGTGTCTCAGACTTTTTTTCAAAGAGGAACTGAAATTTTACATGGACAGCAAAGTTAACCCTGTTATTCAACAAATAGTGAACTTCCTTAGTGGTAGCATTAGTAAGCCCTATCATTTGTTTATATTAACAGTGTTTACCAAATTACAAGCAGTACAATTAGTAGTCAATGAATTGCAATGTGAGAAACCAACCGTTGCTTGTGTTACAACAGTTATCTATAAAGATTTATAAAAAATGTTTACGTGTACTGAATATTTGAAAAACACTGACAGAAACATGATAAATCTTAACAATATATCGAGTTTTTAGCATCATAATGATATAGTAGTCCATAAATTTGTTTATGATGATTTCGTAAAGGTAACATATGTCTTCGTGAAGTAAAAATTGGTAAAAGATTGTCGTAATTTTCTAATTTAGATGCATCAAAAGTTAAGTGATAAACACAGATTTAAAAGGGATTTCTCTGCACATCTTCAATGCTTTGAACAGAAAAATGAACAAAATTTTCCGTTGGTAGCACTGTTGCATAGTGTTGGAAGGAGGAAATACTTTTTAGACAATTTAACATTAGGTCCCATGGAAATTTTAAACTTATCAGATGTGTCATAAGTTCAATGCAATAGTTTATAAGAAAATATCGGCTTTTTAAGATTTTTAGTAGCCTTGCAGTAAACAACTGCAACCATGTCATATAAGTGTACTTGGAACCGAATGAAAACAATGCCCCTTTCTCGAGTCTGGACAAAAATTATATCCTTTTTACAGCCCAGGCAAAAACTACGCCCTTTTTTTCGCGTCTGGGCTAAATTTACGCTCTGTTTGTTTTAGCTTGAAAAAGAACTATCATTTTTGGGTCCACGTATACATCATTTTTTTTTCTATTTTAAAATAAAAACTGGAATATTTTGTTAAATTTGTAAAGGTATCAATAATACATAAAATTAAAATACGTTGATAATGTAGAAAATGATAAATCGTAGTAACTGGCGCATGGAAAAACAGATTTTCAATTGATTTAATTCTAATGTCAATACAGTAGATCTATATTCAATCCAAAATTTTCAATATATGAGTTCTGACGCTGTGAACGCATATATTTGTTAGCATTCTCATGATGATTTATTGCATACCATCTTATCCATGGAAATGAAAATTATGGATAAAATTGAAAAATATTAACGTATTAACAAGTAATTAAATAATGTATGATATTTTTTTGTTTTTGTAAATTATGTAGCTTGACAATAAAGTTTCAATTGATGAGTGACACTATAAAGTACCAAATGATTCTGCAAACTGTGTTAATGACACACTAAACAAGTCCAGGATATCATCACTTTCTAATCTGCCATCCGAATGAAATCTCATTCTCACTGCAGGCTTGACAAAAATATATATGGCTACGGACTTGATTGACAGAATTCTCTCATCAGCCATCCAAATACAATCTTATCCTGACTGTCAGCTTTAAGTAAAAATGTATGGCTACGTACTGGGCACCATAAATTATTGACACACTGGCTACCACTGCAATTCATTCTTATGGTATGATAAAATTGAAAACTTGCTCTCCCTTGCACTGCAATCTGAGTGTAAACGATGGAAATACTTAAAAGTGACTTTTGACATGTACTTGAAAGTATTAGAAAATTACCTACGAATAATGTACATTTGATAAGTGACACTTTGAATAGGAAAGGAATCTATCACTTTTCAACTTTGCAAATAATATGCACCATACAGCATAAAAAAACACAGTAGAGTATTGCCAGCTGTTTGAGCTGTTGCCAACACGTATTGCGTACACTTCAATTTATATTACTTCTCCAAGAAAATATGCAGCTACAGCTGGAATGGAGACAAATTCAGTCAAGAAACTTGAGCAGCTATCTCGATCTCGGGTTACTATCCCGACAAGGCTTGTGCTTTCAGATTCAATTGTATTTTCATTTACGTTTTGGGTAAGAGTATGGTGAAAATCCAGCTTGAAGTAAAAATGGATGGCTACATACTTGGCACAATAACTTATGAACACTGGCTATCACTGCAATTTATCCTTGTGGTATGATAAATTGAAAACTAGATTTCACTGGCGGTGCAGTCTTAGTACAAGCAATCGAAATAAATAAAATTAACGTTAAAGACGTAAACTTAAAAAAAATTTCAAAGTACCTATGAATCATCTGGATTTGTTGAGTTACACTTGGAATAAGTAAAGGAACCTGTCACTTTTCAATTTTGCGAATAATATGCACCGTACAGCAGAAAAGTACTCAAACACCGAAAAAATCCTGCCAGCTGTTGCCAATACTTATAGCGTACATTTCAATTCATACTACTTCTCCAAAAAAATATGCAGCTACAGCAGGAACCGCGGTATCCAAGCATCGTGATTAGCTGATGTCGGTGTTCATACATTTTTGTGTGTACATGGGGCGCATAATTTAGTTGATGTGAGAACCACTGTTTCAGCAGATGACATCCCGCCATGGTCTCGCAGCTGCGGCCAAAGAGACGTCCCCCTACCACCCTTTCTAGACAGTAGAGTGGTGAGGGGACTCTTTTTCACCATTTTAAAATCATCATTGATACAGGAGTGCCTTACCAAAATTTAAAAAATCTCCTAGCGGATCTGTAGAGTCGTTTGTTCTGAGGTAAAACTTTTGCTTTTAAATCCAAAGTTCTTGGGTTCAATGCACCTGTTTCAGCTTTTTTTTATTTACTTCTGTTTTTTTAAAAAGTCAAATTAAAGACATTTAAATATAGACATAAGCACGCAAAGAATGATTACACAGTTTTTTTTTCATACACTACTTTTTTTTGAATGAAGCGCAAAAAAATCTCCTGCTCTCCGTTAATGTCAATATAAGTTTCAAGGTAATACAATTAATGATTAGTACAACCATTAAAAATACGAGACAAAACCATTTAATAAACTATTTTTTCTTTATACTAAGATTATTCGATGAAAAGCAATAAGAAGATAGCAGTTTCTTTCTTTAGGATAAGAATATTACGTACGATCTGCAGTGTTAATGGAAAGACAGTTGTATATTGATTACGTTTTAAATAAATATTACATCAAATACAAATAACTTAACTGATAAAAGCACAACAATTCGTGTATTAAGAAAACAAAAAAACGACTGTCATTTAGAAATAACCATTTATTAAATTGAATTTACAGAAATATTCTACTATGTCATCATTTTTTGCACGCTCATGTCTACATTAAAAAGTCTTCAATTGTTTTGCAATAAGCAATTACTTATTATAAAATGTGCTATGAACAGTTTTTGTTTCTCTTGAATGAAGAACAAATATTAGATATTAAATACATGTTTTTCTAAGAAATACTAAGCACACAATAATTTAAAACCTTTTTTTTATTTGTAAAAAATGACAGAAGTAAATAAAGAAAAGCTGAAAGAAGAGCATTGAATCCAAGAACTTTGGATTTAAAAGCAAAAGTTTTACCTCAGAATCAACGACTACACAGATCTGCTAAGAGATTTTGTGGAATTAAATTAGTTGCCCCTGCATAAGATTTTGATATGCATATTGACAAAAATTAACATAAAACTTTTTTTTATAGTCTCACTACCGATGATTTAATAATCAAGTGTAGTTCAGACGTGTTTTTTAGTAGTTTCGCATCGAAAACAAGTAATCTATAGGATACTAATAAACAGGCATTTTGCCGTGCTGCTCACAAGGTAATACTTATCGGTATTTATGGGTAAGTTACTCGGTTGTCCCCCGACACTAACGCTGCCTTCTATGCAAGAAGAGTGTCTTTTATATTCTCTGGTCCTACGTTGGTTGCATCAGGGGCGTTTGGTATGCCTCAAGTAAGCTGCCTCAATTGACGTAACCTAGCTACTTTTTAATTTAAAAATATATTTATTTCCACATAAAAATACACATTGTATGATAAGTAAGCAAAATTCATGCTGTATGTTAAACAAATTATATTAGATTTTTTAATAAACCAATTTTTATATACATGTAGATGTCAACGTGATTTTTAAAATGTTACTTACTGTTTATTGTAAATAAATAATATGTGTATATAACTAATGTGAGTTAGCTCTAAGGCCCTTTTAAGTGATAATCGAGTGATAAATACAAATGAGCTGTTTAAACTGCTGTTTATTTCCTTTTTTTTATACAAAATCTATAGACTCTATTGAATGACAGATGAACTTGTCTTGATACCAGACAGCTGAATTACAGCGTACAAACTGTTACATATGAAAACATTATACATGAAAATTATTCTTTAAATAGTTTTAATTGTTATTTCTTTAAAACATAACAACTCAATCGATTTTTAAACAGATACTTTCAGAAACTTCGTTCAGTTGACAAAAAACATAATGTTAACTGATTTTATTAGTCTAATGCTTCTAAGAATACTCATTTATTATTTAAATGGAACTTAAAATAAATACTTTTCACTTATGTACCTATGTTTAATTTTACGCTACAATTACTGCTGAAACTTTACCTGATAAGACTATACAGACAGTTCGTAAAGTAAGATAATTTACGTTATGAAGGCTGCCTAATAAGTACCTTACACACGCTTTCTGATGCACCTACGAGTACCCTCAGTAGACTGCCTCACTCCTCATAAACTAAAGAGGCAACCAACTTTTATTTCTGCTCGTGTGCATGTATAAGTACAAATATGACGTAGTGTACGAGGTCCAAGGAAGATTAGAGAGGCCCCTTAAGACGGCAAAACTCAACCACTTCCGAGCTCGTACGACTGACTCCGAATACAGTAGCAACATAGCAGCAGCAGCTCACCAGATATATATGTATACATACGTTCCACTGCTGCTACAACTGATTGGAGTGGGAAAAGCATATCAAACTGTCAAGTTTTCCCAGTTCACTCCTGGCCCCTAAATGGCGTAAAAAAAGGTTAGCTTTCTAAAAATTTTTAAATACTTATGTACAAATAATTTGATAAACTTCATTTTAAAAGTTAATGAGCGTTAAATTAAAGCATAAATATATATGTATTGTTATAATCTGTATAACAAGTTAAAAAACAAAATTATTATTTTATTGCACATAAATCTTTTGTCTGTCGCACGTTGCGCCTTATCAAGGTTCAAGACAAATGGTTAGCATTATAAAAATATTGAACATATTTCAGTAAAGAGAAAAAAATAATTTTCGTGTGTAATAGGGCAACAAGTAAAATTTATAGTCAACTTGTCCTGCTTCTGTGTGATATTTCCATAATTGTGCAATTTCTAATAAACTACCATTACATGAACTATCTGATAAATTTGAATTTGCAATTAGCATTACTATTGCTGTTATTTTAAAACTGACTTTATGATGTATAAAGCTTTTTTGCATACAATTATTCATTACAAAATAAATATAAATATTACTGTTCGACTCACCAACGTCTTTTCACGTTGCATTATCTTTCCTGTATCAGGTTTCAGTTCCTTCAGAAAACTTTCAAGAAATTGTCTTATTGAAAAAACTGGTACACATATAATAATGTATTAGTACAACCCTCTTGACCTAAATACTATATAGATCAAAAAATAGTGTAAAACATTTTTTTTTCTATATCCATTTTTTATAATATAAATANCAGATGTCAATGGCTTATCAATGTTCGCTATAAAAATAAAAAATTTTGAATACTTATAAAAATGAAATTTTAATAGTTTCGAAAACAGTTGTAAATTTACTTGTTTCTATGCATGGCAGAATTAAACGAAAATTTTCTTTTAAAATATTACGTTTTTTTCTTATATATTGCCTTAGTGCGCTTATCTCCTACATTTGTGACAACTTTTTCTAGTACTATTTCTTAGAATTATTAAAGCTCCACTCTTAGTTATAAAATTGTCTTCTTGTAACGTTTTGTAACACAAGTCAAAAATTTCTGTACCAAAAGATTCTGTACCAATAGAATTTCGAAATAATATCAGAGAAGGTCTTCCACCACACAAATTAAAATTCAAAATAAATGCTATAGTAGTGCTCATAAGACCTTTAAGTATATCAGACGATCTCTGTAGAGGCACAAGATGAAAAATAACAAAATTTTTAAAGTATAATATAGAAGCAAAAATAATAACGGGAGAAAAAAAAGCAAATTTTATATCCCTAGAACAACATTAAATACTAGCACCTCATTATCACTGCTTTTGTCTTATATACAAAACTGTTTCCCTTAGTATTAGCATGTTCTATGTTTATTAACAAATCACAAGAATAGAGCTTTGATTTCTTAGGATTGTATATTGAAAAATCTTAATTTTTTTGCGGAAAATTTTACGTTGCTTTATTAAGATGTAAGAATCCAAAAAGATTTTTTATTTAAATTAAATCAGAAAAGAGATCAGAAATTAAAAATGTTGTTTAGCAAGATGTTTTTCAGTAATTCAAAAAATTGTAACTTTGAAGATCGTCACATTTAAACAGACGCATGTTAATTCATACAAACCATGAAAAACGAATATGTGAAAAATGTGGAAAGGGTTCTAAAAGAACAGATGGGTTAAAACGATACATGAAATATTTATAACATCATCACAAGTCCTCAGGTAATCAAGAATTTTATATTTGGGTAAAGTAAGCATGGACCAGAAAAAGATTTGAGATGTAAAAGCTTAATTAAGTTAAACAAATAATGGTATTTTAGAGACATAAAGTGAGTAAGGTGGAGCGAATAGACAGAGGGGGGCCTATGATCAGTGACTTAAAAAACCCTTAAAATGAGGTATGATTTGCGCACTAAATAACGTATATTTTTTAACATTTATGATGGTAAAACATTCTATTAATAAGTACTTTTTGGGGTAAGGTAGAGGAGGAGCGAAAGGAAGCTGAGGGGCAGCGGGAGAGCAGAGGAGGCTGAGACTTACTTTGGTTAATACAACTATATAACATAAGAAGATATAAATTTTGCTTAGAGAGGTGTTCTCTCATTTTTGCTTGGGCTATAAGGCAAGAATCTAAGCGTTATCTCCTTTTCTCTATTTTTTTAACGCTTCCAGTATGATAGTGGAAATAGCGAGATACTACGCTAGTGGTAAAGCCTTGTGCTGTAAGATTCGGCCAATGTGTTATATATATCTTGCTCCACAAAGAGCTTTCTCTTTCTTCCTCCAGCTGTTAGATAAGGCTTCCAGATCTCTATGTATGTGTACGTGTGTACATGTTCAACCTCTCATACAGACGCGTAATTGTGCGCGATTACCACGCGTGATTGTACGCGTGCACAATCGAGCGTACACGTGCACCACGAGCGATCGTACGCATCCAAGTGCGGTTGTACGCGTGCAGCACACGCGAGCATACGTGAGCACACGCGATGGTACGCATGCATGCATAAGCACACGATCTCTTATACAAGGTTGGATTAGTATATCCGTAAACTTTAATTGTTATACAAACCATAGCTTGGCATTAAAAAAATCTGCATATGCACATGCCGTTGTTGCGGGACGCAGATTTTATTCGTGCTCTGTAATATGCATGACCTTAATAGCTTAGTTAGTTAGGCATTTTATTGGTATGAAATTTTAAATCATTTCGATCCGTTAATGATTTGAACTTATAATTTTCTTATTTCAATTTAAAAATTAACTTTGCATATTTTTAATTTTCTTGTTCTTGTAAGCAAGTGAGAAGAAAAGGTTGCGTATAGGTAATTCAAATAAAAACATAATGTGTTAGTTTATAACATTTATGGATTGTTATCTTACTTCAACACGTACAAGTAAGAATTTTATAGGTTATTTCTTAATTCTTTTTCACACAATCGACAACATCTTCACCTATAATCCAGTCTGGATTTTTGTTTTGGATATACGATGTTTGTATGCAGTATAACACTACCACTATTATACGTCGAAGTTTTTAAAGATAAATTTACAATAAACCATTCTTACAGAAAGTATGCTCTATGTAATGCGCAAAATAGCTGTTTATTTTCAAAGAACTCTTGTGCATGTGTAAGTCATATGGGTACAGAGTTATCCTCGATTTATTCTAAAAAAGGACAATTTGTTGACAAATTATAATCCTTACGTGCTAAGAGTTAACTAACGTACCAAGCTTTACCATTACCATGCACATAAATTTTTTGCGATCCTTAGCAAGAGCAGCAAGATGATATTACAATTATTTTTCCTTACACCTCCACCGAAGGTTCGTTCCATCTGACCCGATTTTGAGCTAGAAAAAGCCTCATATCAGTCCTGCCATATGTGCGCAGAACTAAGTGCGCAGATATATATAGTTATATATTCAGCACCGAGAAGCAGCAGTAGTTATACAATACATATATATACGGCTAACGGAGTTATAACCTTGACAGTTTATACAACACAGAAAATCATTGGATATTTATTTACATAAATTATTAAATATATATATATAGCACAATTTACATGTATGTTTAAATGTATTAATTTCATATGAACAGAGTACACAACACAAAATTAGAACTACCAAATAAATGTTTTTTGATCAGTTACTTTTACTTTAATGATTTATTTAGTATATAAATGTAGTATATACATGTCATATTACAAAAATAAATTATGAAATCTCTTATTTAATCGAATTATGCTTGACACAATTATAATAGTTATTAATAATAACCTGAGTTATTTTGCACTTACGGAAGTAAACATTAGGATGTTTAAAATCATCCTTATAGGATCCATGATTCTAATTTAAACAAGAAAATAAGTTGTTTAAAACTTTTGAAAAATTGGCACCCTGCTTGTCGCTTGAATCGGAATCATTTTTATTTGTTTGATTATGATCTAGCACTTGGTCGCAATTTTCTTGATTTGACTTTGATTCAATAATTGCAGACTCCAAGTTTTCTTGATTATCATACTTAGATTTTTTCTTTGGCGGTGAAGTATTTTGCCTGGTAGATATCTGAAGACTAGCAGATGTCAATGGCTTATCAATGTTCGCTATTTGTTCGAAAATTTTTTTTCGGTTGTATTCCGAGTTTCTCACATACGTTTGAGCTGTAGCATCAGATTTTCATCCTCCCAGTTGTTTTATTGATACTAAGTTGCCTCCAACGTTGGCTAATAAGGTAGTACCAGTAGCTCTAAATGAGTGATCAGTGTAATTATCTAGATCTTGTATATTCAAGTACAGAGCTATGACCCTTGGAGTTTCACTGATTTTGTGCCTTCCAATCACTTGGTTAGTGCACTTTTCTCTTTGGTAATTAATGAGAAAACGACTAGTTTCGACATGACTAGGTTTTAGAGACCAATATTTCTTAACAATACTGTAATATTCACCACCAACATTAAACGTTCGTGGATAATAATTTTTCGTATCCTTTCCAGTAATGAAATACTGATTGTTTACTTCGTTAAAGTCGGTTGTTGAAAGATTTAAGATCTCACACGTACGTAAAGCGCCAAAAATACCAAGAATTTATATTACCTGTAATAATAGAGAATCATACATGTGACAATGAAAAAAATCAAAGAAAAAGTCAACAAATAAAAAAAAAATCGAATACCTTAGACCCCAAGTAAAAGTTATCACTCCCCAAAAATGTCTTCACTTGTTCCCAAGTAAATGCTTTTGCCTTCTTAGGTTTGTAGCCTTTGGAATTATTCTTCAACATCGTTTTCAAATTGTGCAATTTATCGATGTCCACTCCTTTTCTTAGATCTCTCGTACACTTCAGCATTGACCAATGACCCCAAGCCGTACTGGCTCTGACTTTTTTTACGATATCAGAAATATAAGCAAGTAATATTTTTATTTCCATATTTCTGACTTTATTAACAGCCATCCACTGCATAAACTTTTTATATCTGAGATTGTAACGAGCTAAGAACTTTGGAGGCAAAAGGTTGTTTTTGATGAGCTCCGCTTCTCTTTTAAAGTCTCTTTCAATATGAGCATCGTCAAATTCAGTCTCACTGTCGGATGAAACGCTGGAGTCAACCATTTTGCTGTACCTATTTTAAATCAAATAAAGAAATAAGAAACAGTTTTATGTGTTATGCAGTGTATAAATAAAGTGAGGTTTGATAGACATTTATTCTCGCGCGCGCACACATACACACATGCAATAACAAATATATGCCGAAAAAAAAAAACACGTTCTTGATGATTTGTCGATAGCACGAGTAAAAAAAACCGCCGAGCTTCTGCATGCACTCTCACTTTTAGTTATGTCAATATAAGCCTGGACATGCTACACACCAACGTTGCTCCTTCGTTTTTTAAAAATGCACCAGTGTGTTTATAAAAATTTTATGATGATTTTCACATCGCTTTCGACGAGTTTAGATACGCACATACACGTATACTTACATTTTTAATTGGCGTGTAATGGCTTAGAGATAAAAACGTACTTGCAAAGAAACGTTTACCAAAGATTGAATGCAGATGAATAAAAAAAAACGAAACACGGATTAGCAACGGAAAACAAAAAACGACGGATTTCTCTTCTACTCGTTTTGCCAGCACGACCAACCTGCACAAATCCTCGGCCCAATCTGTTTCTATACAATATACTGCAGTCTCGGCGAGCGTAGAGATCCCTCCTACCTTCTCCTTTCCTCAGTCATCGGTAGCGTATAAGTGCTATATATATAGATATACCTATACACATGTACACTCATCTATGTGCATTTAAGTGGTATTGTTCGAGCGACCGATCGATCAACAATAATGCATAATGCACTAAATCTATGACTGGATCTTTAAACCTTCATTTTTAACAAAACTAAAACCGTGGTGACGAACTTTCGGCGGAGGTGTAAGGAAAAAAAGTATACGTACCACGGCCAAAAAGTGGGGCTATATAGCGCGGTCAGTAATAGCCCTACTTTCTGGCCTAGGTACGTAATATACTATATCGTAACGTCACCTTCGTACCGCTCAATACTATGCACTTCCAGTGTCTGCTGATAATTATATGATTTCACATAGTGCGGTACTTGATTGTAAGCGCAAGGTGTCTTGATCTCCCAATGCCCACAAATGTTTCCTTGTAACGATACCACTGCAACTTCTTTCAGTATGTAATTTTTATGCTTACCGCAAAAGCCTTGAATATTCATAATAACATCCATAATGTTCAAATTACTACACTCTTTTATAAAAAAAAAATTTTTTTTATTCGATGAGCATCTATCGGTTGTAATTTGTTTCAAAAAGGAGAACAACGATTTATTTTCCTTTTCCTCGTCTTCACCATTGACAATGGGCTTCTTCTCCTTTTTGCTATCGCTCCACTTTTATACGTTACAAGAAACTAAAGAAAATATGTTTAGCAATCACTATTTATAGCTTGTCTTTATCAGAGCTAGTGATATCTTCCCATTCAATTTGAAAATTCAATATTTTCTTTCTCTTAACTTATAATAAATGGCACACATAGATTTATACATACCATTATGATGTGGGCATGCGCTTGCCAAATATGGTAACTCAAATGGCGGATAGTATGACACATCAGTAACATGAAAGTTAAATCGCTCAAGCTATTTTTTCTTTACCTGACCGATGACAAATATATTTAAAGCACCTTTAAGATTTTCTCGAAGCACGTTACAAATTTCTGTGTAGCTTATATCACCTGATTGCCAATCCACTTCATGATAGTTGAGCTCAAGCTATAAATGATATGCCAAGAAAATGGTGGCTTGAAGAGAAGAACACATGGCTTAACATTTCCATTAAGCGAAAAAATTTCCAATTCTTTAAACACACAATCATTACCAGGCTTTTCAAAGCTCTGCATGTCTACTACGTACTCCATCACGATAAATACTAGCTTGAATGACTAATGATAAAGTGTTTGAATCTTTAGACGAGTCTGGACAAGTTTTTTTACGTCTCCACTTACAGGATTATATTTAACTATGCGATCGTGTAGAATTTAACAGTAGGCAGCTATCCTGGTAGAAAATTATTTTTTGACTCAAATTCCAAACGCACAGGGACTGGCGCACTTTTTAAAGCTTTGTTTTGCTTTCAGCAGTCAATTACGATAAGAGGTATGTGTGTAATAAAATCCTTTTTACCAAGTATGGGTTCTACTTCTTAACCATAGTATGAATTTTAAAAATTTATTTACATAATATAGAGTAATACAAACTGATTATTGTCAATATTAAGATTGAGATTACCGTAGAGATAATGCTGTGAGTTAAGGAGTAATTTAACATTACTCATACCCCAATGGTCGAAGGGCATAGCATTTATTACTTTTTAGATCTTTATGATTCTTTCAAAATAATAAAATGAAGAAGCGTGATTTTTCAAGCTGATTTAATATTTTGACAGTCAAAACGTGTTTTGAAGGTTATGAAAGGAGAGAGTACTCATACAGCTCCTAATTACTAAAACTCATTGAAATAGGCGGGTCTTTTACGATAACGTCAAGCAGGCAAATTTTTCGCCTATCCGATGCATTGACATAAGGCATGAGCCACTCGATACGAGTCAATGAAATTTTAAGATCCTCGTAACCATCATCAGCAGCTGTTTGTATGACTAACTTTTAAACAGGGTGTCCACCATACCTGGAAAACCTGGAAAACCTGGAAATGTCAGGGAAAAAATTTTGTCCTGGAAAAATCTGAAAATGTCAGGGAATTTTGATGAATACCTGGAATTTTATTAAATTTTTTGAGCGTATGGTGCGGGCGAGTTGACAAGCTCAGTTCAGAGGACGCAAGAGTGAAGAACTCCTAACCTATAAAAGTTTAATATCACAGAAAGATTATTTGTACACATGAAATATATATGCGGTCCGCAGCTTTTATCTGCTTAGTCTGCTGTTCAGCATGTGTATGCCTATGCGTATGGGTCAGTTAGTGTGTAGACTGTGTACTACGAGCGCTTCGCACGCAGTGCACACCGACTCGGTGTCGACACACCCGAGCAGATCGAGCATATATATATTACATATTCATCGGAAAGCCCGTGAGGCGAGAGATGGAGAGAGAGCATAGCAGCATCGAGGAGGGGGGATATACGAGAAAACGAAGCGGCCTGCAGTCATCACTATACGCTATGACGCTACGCTCGCGGGATCAGTTCGTTTCGACCTGTCTGCTAGCTTGCATCGCGCCAACCTAATCGCCTGACCTCTGAGACGAGAACCAAGCGGCTACCTGTAGTGTCGGCTGTAACCTCTGGAATGTGAGCAAAGGACTGGACAACACGGAACACGGCCGAAGAGAGTGCCACGTAAGGACCATAGGGGAGCTTGCTACGACCGACGACAAGGATGTCAAAGCGAGTCCTGACGAGCGGTCTCCACCCAGCCGCCGCGCCGTTTAGCAGTGGGCCAGGCATCTCACGTATATAATCTCCGCGTAGAGTAACAGGTGGGTGAGCTAAAATAAGTGGGTTGGTGAACACAGCAAAGGGAAGACTCCCGACGGAGCGGGGGTAAAGTCGCGGTTGTTTTTTCGAGCGAGCGTGGGGAAGAGTAATATGATATTGTAAGCAAGAATAGTTTGACCTCTCTAAGTTGAATAGTGGCTGCGCGCGAGTGAGGACTATATGAGACACTAACTATATGAGAGGTGCAAGAAATCAGCTGAGCCATAACATCAGTATGGATAGTTCATCAATTTCACTGAATATGATTAATCAAGCGCTCGATGCGACTTGAATTTCATAAGGAGATCAAGATAGGATCTAGGGCTAAGTAATATTAAAAAATTTTGCGTCGTTAAAGTGTATCGTGAGTGGCATGAGCGTATTTCAGTCGGTCGGTCGGGTGACACCATGTATTTCATATACCTATACATACCTATGTATACATACTCAATATATATCACTTGCCAAACATGCACGCGAAAACGCCAAGCTGGCGGGAGAACATATATACAGATATACTTAATAACTGGAGAGAGTCGATCATTCAAAAGTAAAACGCTCATGCCACTCACGATATACTGTTAAGCTGCAAAATTTTTTGATAATCACTTAGCCCTACATCCTATCTTGATCTCCTTATGAAATTCAAGTAGCATCGAGCGCTTAATTAATCACATTTAGTGAAATCGATGAACTATCCATACTGATCTTATGGCTTAGCTGATTTCTTGCACCTCTCATACAGTTAGTGTTTTCTCTACGAAAGGGCACTCACGCTTCGTGTCAGGTCCCAATACATCACTATCGTATACATACTCGTATATGTATCAACACGTACGTCTCGTGTGTCATATTTATATAAGTCTTTTTGACTGTAGCTTTCTCAATTTTTTTCTCTATTTATACTCGATGTATTTATTTACAAAAAAAGCTCATTTTTTTGAACCAACATAATTATATGACTATTCACTAAATTATTTTAATTCAGGGTATTTAGAGTAGAATATGATTTTATAGAAGTAGAGCTTTTTTGTTTTTGTAATCATCGTCTTGGTATTTTAATGATTTAACAAACGTTTTTAAATATTTGATTTCTAATAAAGTACGATTTGTGTTTATGGAGGAATGTTAAATACATTTTAACTAATTTATTTCTCTTATTTTGAACTTTGTTAATAGCTGATATAAAGGTTGGAAGATAGTACACGAGTATACGACACGTCACAGTTTCTACAAGACTATCAATTCCAAGGGTAGTTGTAGTTGATTTAAAACTCTACGATCTTTGAAATAGTTAGTATAAAATATAACTAGAGTTTTTTAGGAATAANAAAATATATAAAGATCTTTTTTTTAGGTAATCATGAGTTCATTGAGTAAACCTAATAATCGTAAATTTCAGTTTAAGAGTATTAAAGAAGAGTGGATTTTTGAATTCCCATGGGTCAGAAAAGATAAAGATCCACACTCTGCACAATGTGACTGGTGTAGGGTTAAGTTTAGACTGAGCAATATGGGTAGGCAAGCCTTAATAAGTCACACATATTCAAAAAAACATGTAGGTATTAATAATATAAAAAAGTCAACGCCCTCAGTAAGTCGTGAAATTTCCTTGCCTGATCCAGTGAAAAATGGAACAAACTTAAACCAAAAAAGAACTAGTCCTCGCACAAAAATTAGTGCAAGCAGCTCTTTATTATCACAGGAAGAAAAACAAATTGTAACAAACAAGACTGAAATACTGGAGAGAAACTCCAAATCTCTAAATATTAGTAATTATTTAAGTAGTGAAAACGTAAGTAAAGCCGAAATTTTATGGATTACATTCAATGTTATAAGACATAATTCTTTACGGGACATCGAGTTTAGTATTCCCATATTGGTAAAAATGTTCCCAGATAGCGAGATAGCAAAAAAAATGCAAGTAGGGAGAACAAAGGCATCGTATATTATAACATATGGATTAAAAACGTATTTTGAAAATAAGTTACTGAATCTTTTGAATGGATGTAAATTTGTTGTAATAGGTTTTGATGAAAGCTTAAACGTTGTCAGTAAAAAGCAGCAAATGGACATTGTTGTGAGGTTTTGGAATCAAGAAGAAAATAGAGTTTGTTCACGTTATTTAACTTCAGCGTTTATTAGGAAAAACGCGAGCGCTTGATTTATTAATGTCATTCTAAAAATGTGTACCCGAAAAAATGATCAATAAAATTATACAATTATCAATGGATGGTCCTAACGTCAATTTAAAATTTTTAAAAGATTTACTATTAACTTTGGAAAAAAATGAGGAACACAAAAAATTTATTGATATTGGTACGTGCGGATTACACGTTTTGCATAACGCATTTAAAGCTGGTATAAAAGGTGCTGGCTGGAAAATTGATGAATTTCTAAAAG
Organism: Copidosoma floridanum; assembly: GCF_000648655.2. The sequence continues at coordinate 567,840 of NW_019379685.1, forward strand.
CATTGTTTAATTTATTTAATAATTTACCAGCTCGTAGAGCAGATTATTCTGAAGCATCAGATTCAAACGTGTATCCTCTCTTTTTTTGCGGTATAAGGTGGCTATAAAACTCATTAGTTGCTGAAAGAGGAAAACAAATATTACCTTCCGTGGTAAAATACGTTGAAAAGGCAAAAAAAAAAAACAAAACAGAGCCCACTTGTAATTCTTATGCGATAGTAAAGAAAGCTCTAGATGACCCACTATTAGATGCAAAATCAACATTTTTTCAATCGTTTGCTAGTGAGTTAGAGCCGTTTTTAACTTAATTTCAATCAAATAAACCAAAAGTTCCATTTTTATTTGAAGATCTGACACTATTACAAGTCAATATTTTTGAAAAGATCGTTAAACCAGAATACACATGTGAACCTAAAAATATTTCCAAAATTGATTTGCTTGATGTAAAAATTTTGTTAACTGCTGAAAAAGTTAATGTTGGGTTTGCGACAAAAAAAGCAATAAAAGCATTAAAAAATGTCCCTGATATTGATATACTAAGGTTTAAAAAGGAAATTCGTACAATACTTAAAATTTTCTAAAATCACCTTTAAAATAATATCTTGTAAGAGGCTTGTCTTGTTTTAACCCATCTACAGCTTTGAATCAAAATGTTGCTAAAAAAAAATGTCAATAGTCTTAAAAAAGTTTTTAGATTGCAATATTGTATGTGCGATTACAGCTGAAAAAATAGAAAGAGAGTTTAAAGAAATTATTTCGCTTGATAGTACAAAAAAATCATTTGAAACTTACAAAAGGAAAGAAACAAGGCTTGACGAATTTTGGGTAAGTATTATTAATTTACATGCTGATGAAAAATATAAAAACTTGTTAGATTTGATAGAAATTATTATGATTTTATCTCATGGTAACTCTGAGCTCGAAAGAGGTTTTTCGGTTAATAAAGACTGTATTATCGAGAACCAAAAAGAAGAGTCATTAATAGCTCAGCGTATGATTTATGATTCAATTAAGTCGATAGATAAACCATTAGCACAATTCGATATTGATAAAAAATTATTATTAAGCGTTAAAATGTCATCTTCTTTGTACAAAGAAAAATTATCCAAAGATAAAGAAAAAAATGAGAAAGAAAAACAAGAAAAAATAGCTAAAAAAAGAAACGCTTCTGTTGTACAAGAACTAGAGATTAAAAAAAAGAAAATTATGGCTGATGCTTTAAAAGAAAGTGTTGCAATCGAAAAAGAAATAATAGATCTAAAAAAGGCTTAATTTCATGCACTAAATAAAATGTATATTTAAATTAGCGTAAATTTTCTGTGATAAAATATATGTATTGTTCCTCTTCAATTGACAAAATTGATTGTGACAGCGATTGCTTATCATTAAACATACTTTATTTTCTAATAAATTTGTATACGTACTATGATTATATCTTTTACTTATATTTTTGATTAAAAAAAAACCAGGAATTTTCAAGTCTGGGACCCTGGAAAACCTGGAAATGTCAGGGAATTTTTTTTAGTAAAAGTAGTGGACACCCTGTTAAAGCCAAATTTACAACTTTTTTAGCATATCTACTTTCAACCATGGACTTTTTCGCACTTAGACTTAATTTTGTAGTAGTAATTGTTTTTCCAACTTTCTTATTAGCAATTTTTTTGTCTTATTCTTAGATAAGCCCATTCCATGTTTTAATTTTGCTTTCATTACACCAGTTACCGCAAAAGCAGCAGCCTTTTTACTAACACTTAAATCTTTTGCTTTAAAGAGCTGCTAAGCATTTTCTGCAAGAATTTTGTCTAGTATGTTTCTGTACGAAATGTCTTAAGGATTCTGAAACTACTCTATATCATGCTGCTGACAAGCTTTATTAAGAGGATTGATACCAGAATCACCATGAGCAAGTCTTTTAGACAACTTAGTTCCTGGTTCGCAGTATCGATAACCTGGTATATGTAGTTCTACGGGTAAACTACTGATTATTCTATCAACTACTCCATGACTTTTTTTTCGGTGAATAATCATTTTAATTTTTTCATCACTGTTTGAGAGCTGAATTACAAATGATGTTAAAATTATAAAAACACTTTATTTATAACTTAAACAATAAGTTGTACGTTAGTCATCACGCAGTCAGCATCAGTTTTTTTAAGCAAAAAATAAAACTTTCCGTTAAAAATTTTGATACACTTGGTAGTCAAGATAAAAAAAAAAAGCGTCATGGAGATCTACTTTCAAACACTATAAGGGCTGTTTTTTGTGGCCCTTCAAACTGTGGAAAAACAAACAGCTTCCTTAGTTTAATAACATATCCTAATGGATTAGGATTTAAAAATTAATATATTTATTTAAAATTACTGAATCAACCAAAATATACGTTTTTGAAGAAGCTATAAGGACCTATTAAGAATATTTAATTTTTTCTATTTAGGGAGCATGAAGTTGTAATATCACCAGATAAAGCACTCCCCAGTTCTATCATAGTTTTCAATGATACATCGTGCAAAAAGGCACGACAAAGATAAAACAGTTTTTAGCATAGGGAGGCACAGAAGCGTCGATTATTTTTATCTATGTCAGTCTTAAGCACAAGTTCCAAAACATTTGATTCAAGATAATGTTAATCTGTTGACAATATTTAGACAGGATTATATAAATTTAAAACACATTTATCACGATCATGTGATCACAGGCAAAACTTTTGCAGGATTTAAAAACTTATGCATAAAATGATAGAGAGACAAAAAACATGGATTTGTCATGATAGATAAGGATAGAGATGTTGAGAAGAGAAGATATAGGAGAAGGTTCGATTGTTTCGCTTTAAATATATTGCAAAAACTTTGAAATTTTTTCGGTCTTTTAATATTTAGCAAACAGTCAACATGTCTGAATTTCATTGAGGAATAGAAGTTCTTCAACAGATTCAAAAGTCTAGAAAAGATATAAGGCATAAGTTTAAGTTGTTAAAAAATAAAAGTTCAAATTTTGACAAAGCCATCAGTGAAACATTTAAACCAATCACCAAACCTCTTAAAAAAATTATTTAAAAAATTAAGGTAGATATTACTTCTCAAGTGTCTATACCTCCAGTTGATCAAATAAATTTAGATAAACGCATGCAGAAGAAAAAACGACATGTTAATTAATCTTCACTGCTACAGTCATCTATTAATTATGATAATAACGCTGATGTTTCTAGTGATGATGTTACCAATATAGCGAAGCATACTTCATAAACTCAAACGTCTTAAACACCTATGAGTATCAACACTAATGACGTCAATGTTCCTTTGACTAGTAGTTCAGGAGACTACGCCACAGTAGTAGAATATGATGACACTTAACACAATTTATCTGATGATATTAAGTTGTATCTTTAAATAATGGATCAAAATTCATTGGATCAATTGAATATTCAGGGTAATTTAAAAATAAGTCTAGATAATAATCAAATTCAAATAAATAGTAAAAAAAATCTCACAACTGTTGGAATAATAAGGCTGCTTGTTAAGAAATATTTTTATAAAAATCTTATTCCGAATAAGGATTTAATAAGTTATAATTTTGTTTTGAAAACTTCAAGTGCACATCAAAAAAAATTTAATAAAAATGCCAGTGTATAAACTCAGAATAATATGAAATTTAATAAAGTAATTGGACCAATGTTTAATAAGGATGTTGCAAAAAAACTAGGCGGTGCATTACCACAACTAAAAACTGCATGCTTAAATACGCAGACAGACTATTTATATTGAGATGGGCCCAAGGAAATAGCTAATCACCTTCGATTGTTAATTGCTGAGAGATCAGCTGGTAACCCTTGCCACTTAAATAAAATTCAGATAATTATCGAGGAGTTGCGAGAAGGTGGTAGTATTATATATTAAGCTTACAATCAATCGTGACTTTAGTACTAGCATAAGCGTTGACGTATTCAAACGTAAGATGGGTACAACTGAGGGTGGCAGAGTTTGAGGTCCCTCGGGCATCAGAATGGACTTACTCCAGATGGCCAGTATGATTTGAATAACAAGAAATTGTGCAATGTTACAAAACTGATACAGCTTCAGGATGCGGTAAATTATGCATATTTGGATAAAAAACTTAAAATAATCGTTGAAAAAGTTGACAACATTTAAACTGTCACAGCTAACTTCGAAAAAGACAACTGTTAATCTAGAAACTTGAAAACATGGAGGGAGTTGTTGTGGACCTTTATAAGCCCACTAGACGTAACTAACTTAGCCAGAAATTTAATGAGGGTGGCTTAGATAAGACATGGCAAGCAGATCTTGTTGAGATGCAGCCCTATACTCGTGGGAATAAAGGGTAAAGATGTATCCTTACTGTAATCGACATATTTTCCAAGTTATCATGGGCTCTGCCAGTAAAAAATGAAACTGGAAAAAATGTAACGGCAGCTACAGAATCTAAATTAGTCGAATGACTAGTATCAAAAACCTACAAACCAATCGCGGAAAAGAATTTTACAACTAAAATTTTCAAAGTCTTATGGAAAAGTATGATATTTATTTATACTCTACATGTAGTAATCTCAAAGCATTAATATGTGAGCGATTAAATCGTACTCTTTAACATGCTATGTGAAAAAAATAAGCTTGCTTGATAGCTAAAAGTAATTTGATATCTTACCCAAGTTAATTATATCACATAATAATCACAAACACCGAACGATTACGATGAAACCTAAGGATGTATAAGCTGCTGATAAAGGTAAGGTTTAAAAAAACTTACATCCGTAGCAACAGTAAAAGTACAACATAAATTTATAGTGGGTGGTAAAGTTCGAGTAAGTAATTTTCATCTAGTTTTTAAAAAACGATATACGCCTAATTGGTCAGCTGAGGTATGTACTTTTGTGAGAAAAGCTCCCACTAAGCCACCAACATACCATGGTACATGGGATGGATGACTAAAAGCAGCCGTGCTGGTAGAAATATATAAAAGTCTTCTCTTAACTCTACAACAATTTTTCACAAAATTTAGTTCTTACCTTCTTCAGCTTTGTTACCATTTATGTTTTTCCAACTGGTAACTGGACAATGTTTTTGGTTGGGAGGAATCCTCCACTGGTGAATTCATTGAGTGCTGCAAAATCTGCTATCTCTAATATAAATTAAAAAGGAACGAAATCAGTTGTACAAACTTATAAATAAAGTTTGTTTCATAAATATAGAGAAAGAGAAACAAAACAAAAAAAGCATTCCTTAGTGTAAAGCAATCCAAAAATTCTACTGGGAAAAATGCATAACTAACAACAAATTTAAATTATTAGAAATGATATGAAATAGATTTATTAAAATTTAAAAAAATTGATGATGAAATAAAATTTTAACGTACTTCAAAACTAAGCTTTGGTTCTTTAAAAAATTTTTTTCTGACAGTTCTGCTAATTTTGAACTTCTTTAGTAACTTCTTTTCTGCTTTTGAGTCAACAACTCATACTGCTGTCACTATGGGATGCTGGTTAGCATTCTCGATCAAACTGATATGCAAATGCTGCAGATTTACTTTATATAGGGAACCCCCTATTACTTCAAGTGATTTTGCTATAATCAGCTCTTCTACCTTTATCTCTTTTTGACTTGTTATCTCTATTTGATTTTTACACCCTTTTTCCTCTTTTTTATTTTTCCATACTTTATTGGTTAGATTGCATTACTTCCTAGATGATTATGAGTCAGTTATTTAAACTAACTCTCTTTGACTTATGATTTGTGCTTTGTTTTTGTTGTGGTCATGTATGCACTTAACTTGCTGCTGTACGTCTCCTGTATCGGTTTCTAATAAATTTTCTAGATCATTCCATTGCTCAATATTTTCCTCTTGATAAGTCATTTCTTCGTAATTTCCCCTTCCATTATCCTCCTTTTTTTCCCCATCCACTATTTTATAATGTCCCTAAAGTCATGTATTCGTAGCAGTAGTCAAAATATATTGCTTATCATCGTGGAAGCTAAGAGCAATTTTATTTTGCTGCTCCATATTAATTTTATAATGGCAAGATTTAACATTCAATTGCTCTCATCTGATACTTTTGCTTATATCATACCAGCAGTTAATATGATTTCCAAATTTAGTAGTAGCTTTCCGAACGTTAGTCTTAAGACCCTTTGCTTTTTTTATTTTATTTTTATTTTCCATTACAATACTATACATTTTACTCCTTTAGTCAACAAATTATCAAATAACATTTCCATTGCACTCATTCTTTATGAGTTCTAACATCTTTCTTATTTTTTAAGGGTATTATAAATTCAAATGAACCATCTGTATCAGTATAGAGTAATTAACAACTTTTTTTGGCTTGAAGAGCATATAGTCATCACGAAAGCGATAATTAAGAGTTTTAGATAAGTCTAACACACTAAGTCTTATATATTTAGGCTTTTTTTATTGTAACTTATGTACGTTGCAGTTAAATAGCAAAACTTCTGTCAATAGAAGTACATCAGTTTAAAAATATAAGTTTCAGTATTTACCAAGATTTTCATTATCAAAGTATTTTTGTATAGTTTCAGCATGTACATAATCTGAACTACTTATATGTGTGTCATATAATCTACTGTAAGAATTAGCCCATTTAAGGCATTAGTAATCCTTATTTCGTACATATATATATATATAATTTATAATCACTCTATAAAATTACAAACCATGATATTAACAATATGATGAAAGCTGACATACAAGAATTTAATACATCAGATTATCCCGATAATAATGAATTTATAATACCCTTAAAAAATAAGAAAGATGTTAGAACTCATAAAGAATGAGTGCAATGGAAATGTTATTTGATAATTTGTTGACTAAAGGAGTAAAATGTATAGTATTGTAATGGAAAATAAAAATAAAATAAAAAAAGCAAAGGGTCTTAAGACTAACGTTCGGAAAGCTACTACTAAATTTGGAAATCATATTAACTGCTGGTATGATATAAGCAAAAGTATCAGATGAGAGCAATTGAATGTTAAATCTTGCCATTATAAAATTAATATGGAGCAGCAAAATAAAATTGCTCTTAGCTTCCACGATGATAAGCAATATATTTTGACTACTGCTACGAATACATGACTTTAGGGACATTATAAAATAGTGGATGGGGAAAAAAAGGAGGATAATGGAAGGGGAAATTACGAAGAAATGACTTATCAAGAGGAAAATATTGAGCAATGGAATGATCTAGAAAATTTATTAGAAACCGATACAGGAGACGTACAGCAGCAAGTTAAGTGCATACATGACCACAACAAAAACAAAGCACAAATCATAAGTCAAAGAGAGTTAGTTTAAATAACTGACTCATAATCATCTAGGAAGTAATGCAATCTAACCAATAAAGTATGGAAAAATAAAAAAGAGGAAAAAGGGTGTAAAAATCAAATAGAGATAACAAGTCAAAAAGAGATAAAGGTAGAAGAGCTGATTATAGCAAAATCACTTGAAGTAATAGGGGGTTCCCTATATAAAGTAAATCTGCAGCATTTGCATATCAGTTTGATCGAGAATGCTAACCAGCATCCCATAGTGACAGCAGTATGAGTTGTTGACTCAAAAGCAGAAAAGAAGTTACTAAAGAAGTTCAAAATTAGCAGAACTGTCAGAAAAAAATTTTTTAAAGAACCAAACCTTTATTTTGACGTATGTTAAAGCTTTATTATAACACTAATATTTTGCACATTATTATTATATAAGAATATAGCCTTAATAGAACTATTTACTATGATTTTTTATTACTTTTATTTGTTGTAAGTTATGCATTTTCGTCCGAGTAAAATATTGCATTGCTTTACAATAAAAAAATTTTTTTTGCTTCTC
>NW_019379685.1:595810-608502 GCF_000648655.2 Copidosoma floridanum
TGATGCTTCGTTGGAAATTCAATTTCTTTTTTTTCTTTTTTTTTTTTTTCAGTAGTAAGTATATAAAATGGTGGGATTAGTTCTTTACATTAAAAGTATCGAAAAGTGAGCTTTCAATTATTCTTAATATTATGAGCAAGCTTATTTTCTTAACTTGTACTTACTTGGAAGAAATTAAGGACGGTATTATCTAACAAATACTTTTTACTAACTAATTAGACATAAAGTCATATAATAATAACCTAACTCATATAATTTTTTAACCTCTGGATGCGTTGGTTACTGGTCCTTTATTTATATAAACATAGATGTATACATTGAAAACATATTTACTTCAACTTATATTATTTGCAACGCCACATGCGTTCCATTCCAGTGCCTGCTCAACTTCGGCTTAGACCATGGGGTTTTAATATAAGCTTCAAAAGAGGTCTTTATATTATTTATAAGCATATTTTTTCTTTAACATGCTTAAACTAATCTGAAGCCAGATCTTGTAATGCTTCGAATAAAACTGGTTTTGTAGTGCTGGATTTGATAAAGGTATTTTTTAATGTATATTTTTAAAACTTTTAAAAATTTGAGGGCCTATCTCTTGTTAAGAAGAATTAGGAGTTTAATAAGAACACTGAGAGTAGTGTCAGTCTACGTTACTATCAAAAGCATGGATCTACAAACGTGCATTATCGATGTTGCATAATCTCACCTTGCTTCCCTATAAGGGCATGCATGGATTGCGCCCACAAGGATACAAGGTAACGCTTATCATCAAAGCAGTCATTTTCCGCTTGGACTTTGTAGAAAGCACATTTGCAGCAACAGCAGAAATATCAGACCTTAATTCACATCCACAAAGAATGATTTTAATGGCTTCCTTAATCCACTCTCTTATCAGAAGATCTTTTGAAATTGACGACTTATCGGTGAATAAGCTGTCTGTGGTCGTAGCCTTCCTATAAACAAAACCTAGTTACCCTCATTTTTCTTAGTCACATGCATGAATGCACATTACTTTGAATTCAGTCATATGAGCATACAAGGCAGTGTTAAAAATTGAAGCAGTCATTATTCGCTTACAGTTTATCAGAAGCGTACTGGCAGCAGCAGAGCAATGTATCTCGTTAACTTTTTTCACACTTGTATGGCGTTAGGATCACCACTAGCCTTCATATATAATTGCATGACCACATTTGAATCAGTTTTTGATCTCGTGGGTATGAGTTTCACATACAACCTCACTGTTGTGGCTCCTCCATAAAGATGAAATATTTTCTCGTTCTTGTCATCTTTAGAAAATAATATGTCATCAACAGCACTCCTAAAAATCAGTAAATAAATTATCTCTAAGAAAACTTCAATAATTTTTTATCCTGCTGGGAGAAGTTTCTTAATTATTTTAATCTCTTTTTCTGTTTATATAGGCTCCAGTAGGGATGTCGCACTTAACTTTCTCTAGATTTGCTTTGAGAATAGAAACAAATATGTCTGAGTTATGAGTGACGTCATCTTCTAAAACTTATTCAATAAAACCTTAGAGCCTATTTATAAAATATTTTATTTAAAAATTAAAAAAGAACCACGTATAATGACTTTACAAAGCGTATTATTGTTAGGTTTCGTATTAACAGCTGTATCGTTACGCCATCATATCAACTCGTAGTTGAGAAAATAGTACCTTTTTTTTCATGATTGCCAAAAATTAAATAATTGATTTCTGATCATAACACTACATTATTCACTATTTGACAATTTGCTTTAATAATAATTAGAAGCACAAGCGATCGCAATTAAAAAAACTAAGGTTTTGATAGAATTAATAGTTATATTTAACCTTGTTAACTTCTAGGTAAGTACAGCATTTTATTAAAAGAGGGCTGTAAAATTGCCAAAGCTGTTAAAATCAGAAATAGTTTTTTTTTATTTTCGATATGCTCTGAAATAAGTTTGAGCTTCATTTTTTTCGGTAAGATGAACAATAACAGGATTACGATATCGTGACCCGTTCAAAAGAAAAATGTTTTAAATGAATAGCTTACGAAAATTAGGTATTTTCAGTTTCTTTAGCATATTTAAGTTAATCAATTTTGGTTAAAGCTTGATAAGCAATTTTAATTTCATTTGTATTTTTTTAACCTCTTCTAGCACATGACTCGAAGAAGACAGCTAGTTCAATTTTATGTATCAAGTTTGGGAATTTTTCCAAGTGCAATAGCATCCATACTTTAACTATGTCTTTGGCTTTCTTGCAGCTGCTGTTCAGTAGCCTTACTTGCACTTATACTTTTCAATATTTTAGATACACCAGAAGCTATCATATAAATTGCTTTAAAGCCACCAAATAAGAGAATTAGAGGTAGTAATCTTGTTACATTTCATGTGATATAATGAATGTTTATTACTTTAGAGCAGAGAATTTTGGTGAAAAATTATTAAAAGTGCATTTTTGACCATCTTTCAACATTAAGCTGTTTAACTGCTTCTGCAATTGCATGACATATAACTTATTTCCTCTGAAACATGGTACCATCACAAGACTCGAACTACCTGTGCAACCTCTGAACAATTTTTTAAAGCGCCTATCTTGCATAATAATTCGCACTACTTAGTTGTAATATGTGAATAATCAACAAGTTAAACATTTTTTACCACGTATATTTACAAGAAGTATCATACACAACTTTAACAGCAGTTTTGACTCGCTGTAAAATCCGGGAGATTAGCAGTTTTAGTGCTCGTGATAATCAAGAGTAGTTAGGTTAAACAGTGATTGGTCGTTCGGATCTCCAACCTGACCTTCTTTCTCCAAGTACAAAAGTATAAAAACTCTTTGCACATACTAATAGCCGCCTTTTCTTTTTTATCAAGGGCTCTAAAGTAACTATAAGGTTTGCAGAGTAAGTTATATTGCGTCTTTCAAGCAAATTTAAGACTTTATTTGGTGATTGAGCAGCGTGTGAAAAGCATGAATTGAAAACACATGTAAGACTAAGTTTAATGACTCAGCTGTGTAAGTCAAATTTCAGCAAATCAGATTATTGTGCACTTGTTAAACAAAAAGAATTAAAGAGAAATAAGAAAAAAAAGACCTTCAACTTTGATGCTTAAGACAAAAGCAGCAGCCTAAGGGTCACTATTTTACCACAACGACCAACAAAACTAGGCATAATTATACCATAACACGCATCTTGTATAAGCTCAAGTACTCCTTCTTTCTGCAAGGTAAATGAAAATGGCTATTGTCTTTATAATTTGCATAGTCAAACTTATCAATATTATCATACACAAATTTCATAACTTCTTTACCTTGAATTTCGTAGATAAAACAATTGGTGCCCATGTACAATTATACCCACATACACGCAAAACGCTGCTTCATATACGAATAATAAAAGTCATATTTAAGTGATTTTAATACATCACCTACGCTTAGTCCAACATAAAGAGCCTTTCTTGTTATGATAAACGTTCGTGTAAATTGAAAGGCAACAAGATTTTTAGCAAATGTTGTGTACTTAGAAAGATTGGGCTTAGTACACTTGACGATTACAGTGAATATATTATCTAACCTTTAATATTTATTGCACACGTATAATGTACCTTAGAACGCTTGATGTCCAGTCCATACAAGTAAAGCTGACATACTCTCGTAGCTATACATTTTAAGACTAGTAGACTACAAAAACGATGGTTTCTTTCTTTAGAGCAAAATCATGATACAACTTCCGAAAAGCTATGATATTGCATATAAGAGAGGACGTGTTCTTTTAAATAAGATAATAAATAAGATAATAAGATTTTATCTGTTCAACTGTACGTCTGTCGCTATTATTACTGCAACCTGGATACTAAACTTGTAAAACATCTCCTCAGAGGTAATCTATCTGTAAATTCACTGAACGAAGCGTGTAAAGGGGCATATCTTACTTCATTCTCAGATTCAAGAAAATATTAAGACTAGAAATTTTTTAGAAAGAGACTTAGCAATGATAGCTTGGCAAAGAGTCAAAGTAGGAGACTTGAGCATCAGAAAAAAATATCTGCTCAAGTGTTGCAAATACTGTAAAGCTTTGAAGTTAATTAAGTATAAGTGTAAAGATTATAATTGCAAGTAGGGCTGCTGAATAAAACCTGCAAGAAAGTCAAAGACACAATTGAACTATAGTTGCTATTGTACTTGAAAAAAGTATTAAACTTTACCCTCATGAAAGTGGACTAAGTGTCCACTTAGAGCCATATGCTAAAAGAGGTAAAAAAAACAACTAAAATCAGACTGGCTGATTGGGCTACAACCATACTCGGTTTACTTGAATGTGCTCTGAGAATTATCAATCTGCATTGACCTTTAGAATTAATGCTGTACTTAGTAGTTAAGAAGGTTCTGTAATATTATCAAAAAATCAAAAACATAGCTGTTTTGATTGTAGTTGTTAGTGCTGGCAATTCTTGTCCAAACAATATCCAACAGGTGTATTAAGTAGTGCTATAATAGTTTGTTATTCATTGACTCTTTAGCAGTTATAGAAGAGACATTAACACTTTATTTATTAATTATTCTTGAAACAAAACTACGTCCAAGGCTAAGTAGAACTTCCTATATTTAGTTTAATTCTAAATATTAACAAAGGTCATATAAACTTTACTTAGTTGACCTAGTTTCTGCTGCTCTAAAGAGTAGCTATGAAATTTCATGTATTAAGTCATTCTTTATGAACGTATTACAGCTGAACAATATGGTTATTGACCAAAAACCTAAAAATAATGCACTTTGTAGTGTTGTACCATGTAACTGTAGTATTGTTTTTGGGGTAAAATATTTTAAAAAATGAGTCTTGAGTTTTTCTAAACAAGTTTTAGAAGATAACACTACCAAAACTTTGACTCACTTGTGGTAATTTTTAAAGTAATCTTTCTATCAGTTAAACAAAACATTACAAGTGGAATATACATGGACGAAAAAAAGAACTTAACTATTAACGTATTTTTTCTAGCTGTATTAAATTTTAAATACTGCTGTATAGGTAATTCATTTACCAATTGTTATGCGCACTACTGATCCCATAAATTTACGTACAATTGACATAGAAGGAGAATCAGTCAATTTTTGACGATAAACCTTAATGATAAAGTCACACATAGAACTCTTACAAGAACGGGACTTATTTACAGTTATAATAGGTACATGAGCAACTTAACTTACGCGTCAACGCTTAGTTGACAACAAGAATGAAAATTGTGAGCATGTCAATAGTGAAGGCAGCTAAAAAGTTAATAGCTTACGGATGAGAACAATAAATTTCAATGAAGGCTAGGATAAAAAATATAAGGCCCTAGTAAAAACTATCCTGTACATTTTTAATTTTTTTGCATTAAGCATCAAAAAGATTCTAAGCATTTACTTACTTATCACCTTTGACGAGTCAATTGCTTTCTGTTAGATCCATGCTTCTTAACCATACGCGTCTAAAACTTATGATGATAGGTAGAAAATTCGTATTTCAATCGAACATTAGGACCTGTGTCTGCTACTCTTACGTAGTTCTTTCTACGTCACTAAAAGCTTCTTAGAATTGTTAGTACGGCAACAGCAAGTGCTTTATTGGTAAACATCTTTATCTACGAATAATTCAAGGACATAAGATTTTACATGAATACTGTAAGGATAAATAAATGTTAAATGTTGCTTTAGTAAGCCTTAGAAAAAAAAAAGGCTTCCACTGGATCCTGATCAGATTCAATGACTGAAAATGCAGGTTGGCTTAAAATTTCAGGTGTAATAACTCTTTTTAGTTTTAACAGCAAATTTACTAACTTAATAACTCTGAATACAATGTGAGGTTTTTCTGCAGACGACCAAAAGATGGTTGTTAGCGTGAAACATAAACTTATACTTACCAACTCTAAAACTGACTAAAAAGCAGTCATACAATCATGGATAGTGGCATATGGCGATTCTAACGCCATGCGAATCTGGAACAAGTTTAAGATAAAGATATTGAAAGTTAAACTGGTAACGCCCTTTATAGTGTTGTTTGATTCTCATATTATTTGACTCCTCAATTAAATTTTGAAAAACTTTATATCTATATAGTATATAACGATACTAGTGGACGAGAAAGGCGATTGACTCACGCGTGTAAATCACCTAACCTCTCGCACGTGTGGTGTTTATATCTCTTCGACACATCGTGCGCGGAGAATGAGATTATGAGCCATCTAATGTGGCTCTGCTAGGATCTCAACGTATACACGCACTCACACGAGTGCGCAGCACAGTCCAATTAGCAGTAAAAACCACGCTTTATTAGCTAAGTTTTCTACACGAGCTATAAGAATGAAATACAAGTAACTTTTTGCGTGTTCAATCGTTCTAACGTGAAAATTGTGAGATTCTTTTTTAATTTGTCATATTATCCTCATGGTATTCTTACTATTAATATGACAGAAAATCAGTTTGCAACGTTGTAAGATATGTATGCCGATTTTTAGAGTTCTCATTTTTGTAAGAATCATGCCCCACTGTTGAGCTGGCTCCAATGACTATATTATGTATTTTTTTTTATCATCCATTGCTCTAAGTAAAATAAGTTACTGAAACATGCTGCAGAGAATGCGATTCAAATATCACAATAATTTTCCTCTTAAAAATTAGCCTACTGCTTTATTCTGCATGATCGCATTTTAAAATAGAACCTAATGAGCAGACATGCCAAGAAACTAATGTTAAGTATTGTTGAGGTTAAAAGCTGGTAGTAAAGGTAAGACTACGAAGGCTCATGCCTAGTAATTTCAACATCATTCGTCTTCTTATCGTCATTTAAAAAATAAACTCAGCAGTAACATCTGAAGCAAGGAAGGAGAAGAGAATAAGCAACATATAGAGTAAAAAAAAATTTACGAAGAGACGTCAAGGGAAGGAGTTTGTGCAGAAAAATCTGAAGATAAATTCGCACAAAATAAGGCTTGGTATTTTTCAAAACGCTATTTATTTATTTATCAAGACAACTGTTAGAAAATTTACTAAACCTACGTATAATATTTAAATTTTTTACTAAAGCTCATGCAAAATTTTGCTAACATCATTCATCTATCAACAATCATGAGACAAGAACAAAGTGTAAGAAAGGGGGATACGATCAAAAATACAAAGGGTGTGAAAAGTTTATTAACAAGTTTGTACAGGAGACTTAACCCAAGAAGAAAAAAAAGTGAGTACCAAGATCATTATGTTCAAGAAAACAAAAAAAAGGTAATGACAAGAAGTCTTCTAAAAGTTTTTAGCACTTGTGACTTATGTATTATATAGTTGGTATGCAAGCCTTCAGGCAGTCTGTAAGCGGTTGAGTTTACGAGAAATTAGATGTACACACACGCGCGCGCGCGCGCGCACACACACACACACACACACACACACACACACACACACACACACACACGCATNCAACACCTAACGACTATTTTTTATTTTATCATAATTGCCTGATGAGGGCCATAATATGACTGAAGTCAGCGCAATGTATCCATGTGCATTTAAGTAGAAAGGTCGACACTTATTCCATGTCTCTATACAACAAGGTTACAAGCGGCAGAGATATATATATATGATGCAAGGTGTAGATGCGTACACGCGCGGGCTTAGTCACGTAGGACCTCTTGCTCTCTTTTTCCTTTCTTTTCGAAAGGGGGAATTGCGCAATCTGTAAGTGTGCAGGTTGGCCGCAGGTACACCGCCGAAAAAAAAGAGAGGCAAAGGGGAAAGCAAAAGAAAAGGGGTCAAGGCGGAGCCGATTAAAAGTCAGTTAGTCACGGGACGCCCGAGCGGAACCAAGTAAATCGGGAGCTGAGCATCGGATAGGAGTGAGTAGGAGCTACCCGTCGAAGAGCGAGGCGGTAAGTCCAGCACTCACATGATCGAAGGGGTAATCCTTGGCCCATGGTAGTCTAATAATCAACCAAGTGGTGCCGTTCAATCTGCTTAGCTCGAACGATGGAGCTTTCCTTGGTTTTTGTATAACGTCTTGTCTGTTGTTCTCTCTTTTTTAAGTTACCGGCTTGCAATTGTTTTTTCTTTGTGTTTTTCCGTGCAATTCTTGCTCCAATTTTTTTTCCGTTGACGCGCTCATTAGGTATGTGTCTCTACGCCCGTGTGGTTACGATCTGACGATTATTTTGTGCGCGTTCCTTAACTTAGTTAGTCTGCTCGATTTTTCTTATTGTAAGGGCCGCTGTGCTTTGTAATTGCATTATAATATTTTGTTTTTTGCATCGCCAAACTGGCCAAGAATTAAATTTTTTGTTAAGACCTTAAGTGATTCTTCTTTTGTTTGTTTACGAATATATAAAAAGCACCGACATGCTAGAGCGCCTGGTTATTCTATAAGGATCTAATTTCCATGAGTAAAAACGTAAATGCGGTGCGTGTTGGGTTTGATTTTCCTTTTGTTTTAGTATTGCACAGACGTCGTCACGCGCTTATTCATTTTTTTCTTTTGGTTGATTCAAGAGCAGCGGTGCTAACCTTGTACGTATTACTTTGGTATATCCCAGATCATAACAGTCGTTGTCATACGCGAACAGTTTATACTTAAATTCTCGGAACTCACCTCCGACGGCTATTATTATTTTCTTCTGCGTTTGGCCATGTGACTTACTTGAAACTAGTCCCACGCCGTATTCACTATAACATTTGCATTTCTGCGTATTCTTTTTTTTTGCGTGTAGGTACATTTTTATTACCACACTATATTATGTGTTACCGGCCATATGCCACTTGTTTTTCACCAGCACTTCAATTTTGTTAACTGTTCGTTTCATGTTGATATTTGTAAGCGATTTATTCGAATGACAAATTAATAGACATTGTTGCTATTATTTTTTGTATTTTTATAATAAATCATATTTCAACCGTATTTATTCCTTGTTGTTGTGGTACTGTATGTGAACCTCTGTCCTTACCACCCGCACTACTTTCTTATATAAAAGAGATCCTTTTAATATAAATATATACAGAAGAAAAAACTTATTACTGAAACGCTGCTTTTATAGTATGCTGCACAAGTCAGACAATTTTATGTTTACATTAATAGGAACAGTTCTTTAGAAACACCTATGAAATGCTAGAAAAGTGTTTGTGTTAAGTATATTAAGAAAACAACAGTTGGAAGGATTTCTATCTATTGTTCATGATACTACTGCTTTAAGCTATCTTAAGCAATAAGCCAACCATGTTCATTGACTTGGCTATTTCTTGCTACGTTTGCTCTAAAGATACAATACTCAATAGTTCTACCTTTAGATAACAGTGTTTTATTTGGGCTCTTGTGGCTTGAAGTATGTTTCTTAACTAACATGGTACACAACGTAAAAAAGTTTGTGAAACAATCTTATGGATGGAAGCAGCCGTAAATGCTCGTCTAATCTTTCTTTAAGTTACTGAAACAAATTTTTAGGTCAGCTTTTCGTTAACACTTAGTTACTATCAGACCCTGTCAGATATTGCCTTTGTACTCATTTGTAAGTTTTCTTCAAGAAGATTTGTGTAACGCTCACTTTTGATAACATATCATTTGTACATATAAGTAAAGGCATAGTTCATACAATTGTGACACTTAGCCAAGAAAATCGTACTAACTCGTACAAAATCGTTTCTTACTCTATATGTAAAGTAACATTCTGTGAAGAACACACCATTTATTCTTACCGTTCTTAGGAGGTAACTGTATGGCACCTGGTGATGCTGGTGTACGCTACCTTTGTGTTGAGTCTCACAAATATATATACTGTCCTAAAGGCATATTCACAGTTTTTGGTAGCATAGTACTTGATAAACTAGACTATTAACCTGGAGACCGATGTTTCACTTAAATTGAGGGCAAGTGAATGTTTATTTTTAAATTCATTACCATCATGAATAACTGCACTAACCTAGTCACTGTCCTATATCCTAGTCCAGTAGTGGTAAAGAGACCATAAGGACCGTTGGTGTTGGCCTTGTGAAGTTTCTTGTTTTTGCTGCTGCCCATAATCCCCCAACTAGTTTGAAGATAAAAGAACAGCTTTGATTCTCAAAGCTGCCTTGTATCATTTGACCTTGATTTTTACGAGCAAAGCTCGTGCGAGTTTTAGTTCCAGCGCAGCTGTACTTGAATTGTAACTATTTAAGAAAGTCATACTTAAATCCCTTTCTAAAAAGTTCAAAAGCAACACGAGAAAAAAGATTGACGGTTACAATGTCTATTAACTATATATTAAGTGAAGTTGTTTTATCGATGGAGATTGTTTTTCATCGAAACAATATAATTTAAGTGAACTTGCGTGCTTCTAACATTTCATGCAACCATAACATTGGTTGATACTAATGAAACTTAATAAGAAATTCCAGAAAAATAAAAAAAAAGGCCACTGAAATCAGGTTTCCTTAGTTTAATATGAGATAATCAAATACAATGACGAAGCTTTTCATTGCATCCTTGTATCGTATTGGAGTACAAAAAAATTTATATTTAAATACCTAGAACACTTATACTCATAATTCTATCGATCATTCGTAGAAAGATTTTGACCAAAACTTGGTCCACAGATTTTGAAATCAAATATCAAGTTGCTCTAACTGGTGTCTAATGAAAAAAAATTTTATGAAACAACAGCAAAATAGTTGACCCAAATCTTGATTGAAATTTTAAGGACAAGATTCCTTCTTGGATTTCATGTTCAACACCTAACGACTATTTTTTATTTTATCATAATTGCCTGATGAGGGCCATAATATGACTGAAGTCAGCGCAATGTATCCATGTGCATTTAAGTAGAAAGGTCGACACTTATTCCATGTCTCTATACAACAAGGTTACAAGCGGCAGAGAGCTTATTCATTAACAAATTGTCGAGCTGAAAACTTATTTTAAAGAAAGAATGAAGTGAGAAGACCGTAAAAATCATACTCTGTATATTTTAAGGTCGGTGCCTTTGCTGCAGCTACCCATGTTCTTTTGATAAAGTCTGAGCGAAGAATGTCGGTAAAAATGTTAAGGATTATATAGCGTCCATGAGACATATTTTTTTATCTATGCTATTAATTCTAACGTAGATTTGCGTTACCATCAGTCACTCCGTAAATCTTTAAACTCTAGAAATATTTTATATTCATGAATAATATACTATTATTTATTTCATGTTTAATAAATAATTTTCTTATTAGTATTAGTTTTCTTTAATGTCATAACTTTAATAACAATTGCATAATACACTTCTTTTATAACTTCAGCTAAGCAGGGTCCACAAAAAAAGTGAAAAGGAAAGTCAGGGTAAGGTGTTGTAGGGTTGCAGTTACAAATCTTTATAAGAATTTTAATTTGATAAGAATTCTGATCTAGTAAGAATTTAAATCTAGTTATAATTCTAATTCTCTCTGGCTTTAAATTGTCACTAGATTTGAATTGTTACTGTATTAAAATCGTGACTCTTAGAGAATCTTTACTGAATTTTGATTGTTAGTTAATTGGAGTTTTTTTAGTAAACTTTTTCTGTGTTACTCAATTACAGTGTATGTGCTTTTATTTTTCTGCTTTTTATTTCCTATCGCTTGTGTTTATATAAAAACACTTTGACTCATTCACTCAAAAGCTTAGGTCTTTTTCCCAGTGATAACTGCAAACAGGTCTAACTGCTTATTAAGATGGCCCAGTACCTCTGATTGTTTGATATGCTCAGATGGGCATTGTGTATCTGCTGGATAAATGCAGTTTTGTGTCTGCTTAATTTGTTAACGTCCATGTTTAGTATAACATTGGTGTGCATTTATCTTTTTAGTTGCTGTTGAAGTGTATTTGGTCATGTTATTAGTTGACTTAATCTTTTAACTGATTTTTCTTAATTGTTTTCTGTATAATGTGCTTGAAAGTAAACTACTGGATGATTCTACGATCTAATGATATTTAAAAGGTTTTCCTTGATTTTATTATAGGATGTTCTTATTACATGTCTGTACCATTCCTAGTTTATCAGAATTGTTTCATCTTGTGGGAGCCATACTACACAAAATTTTCGATATGATAAATGTTACACATAAATTAGTACACTTTCTTAAATATCCCTGTGACAACTATGAGTTCCACAAACGGTACCATTTTGCAGCCCTCTCTTCTTTTGGTGCAATTACGGTGTAAAGGCAATGGCCAATGAATGTTAATTTCTTGGAAAACCAGGCAATTAGGGTCCAATTTATTGTAATGGAAGTCACTGGCTGTTCAAAGATAGGGTCGTTTTCTAGAAAAAAATAACGTAAGCTGTGTCACTGCTGTTATGAATGAGATGTTTTCGTTTTTTTGTTTTTAAAAAAATTTTAGTTTTTTGTCTCTCAATCGGTCTTTAAAATAACTGCATTTTGTGCATTGATTGTTGAAAATTCAAATTATTTGCCTAATACTTTAAAATAAAATATGATTAAATTTTTATGCTTCCCTCACTCAATGGGGTAAAATATTCAAATTAATTGACAGTCAGGTTTTAATGGCAATTTTTGCAGAGCTTTAATAATATATATAATAAATTTGAACAAAGTTTCAACAACTCTAGGTTTTTATGAAATGAGAAATAAATAACAGAAAAATGATACATGAAAAAAAAAAATAAAGAAAAAAATAAATTAAATAAACTAAAACAAAGAATAAAAATCAAAAATTAAATAAATGAATAAA
>NW_019379685.1:617609-649766 GCF_000648655.2 Copidosoma floridanum
ATTATCATTTTTTCTATTATTTTTTTACTTCTTGATTTTTAATAAATATTTGTAATAATA
The DNA here is from genome assembly GCF_000648655.2 of Copidosoma floridanum. Next base: position 617,670 of record NW_019379685.1, read on the forward strand.
TCATGTTATACAAGTACACGTAATAGTTTAAAACTCAACTAAAGGAATAAATACAACAAATAAAGAACAAGGTTAACGCACCTCAGATTTATTACTTATTAATATTTACATAAAGTATTAACTATAATTAATGTCTTTTTTACTTGTTGTTAAGACGTATGAAGCCGATTTATTTGCCTACTGTGCGGTGTAAGAAAAATATACAACAATATATAAAGCTAAGAGCCGGTTTACCGTTAATTGTAGGAGCTGCTACTTGTGGTTGCTGGCTACACCTAGTTTTAGCTCATGTACAGTTTGTGTATACAGTAGCCTATCAATGTACTATGGACTGAGCTGGTACAAATCTGTAAAACTATTCCTTATATTTCAAGAAGTGCTGGATCAGTATTTTATAGGCTACGAAGGGGTAGTGGAGGTAATGGGGGCACTTAAAAATTTGCGGTGGGGCTGTGGCAGGGGCGTAAAATAACTTACGAAACAATGAAGGAGATTATACTGGGTCAATTTAACGGTGAAATCAATAGAGTTTTCCATTATTTTGTTGGAGGCAACGAGGGGATGAGGGGGTCGTAGGTGCTTGGTAAACTGTGTTGGGGGTTGCGGCAGGCCAGGAGAGCTTAGCGGGTCCTCGGCTATTACTTCCCTCTAACCTTCCCTCACCTTTCCTTTCCCCCCTTACCCTCTTACACAATTTTAGAATACATTCTGAGCTCCTTTTGATATACGTTAGAAACTCTTAAATTTCATTTTATTTAAACCCCAAACAAAATATCTAATTTTCTACTCAACCCCCTTTGCCAATCTTTATGATGCCCCTTCGCCCCTTCACTATTTTAAGAATCCGCTCTATTTCTCCTTTTTGTCTCCTTTCTGGCTACTTACTATAATTCAATGGTGTATATTAACTTTATCTGATAAATTGAATTATTTTAGCTGTATGTAATATCGTTGTAAGATCAAACTGCCTCTTTGCCCTTCTCCTTAGCCTCTCCCAATAATTTGAAGGTTGTTTGTCTGGTGCTTCCTGAGGTTTCGAATGCAGAGCCCTTTGAGTATCTTTAGCTTTAAGATAAGCATGCTAACTACAAAGCGGTTAGAGTTCCAAAAGGAATTATGTATGGATTACAGATTACAATAATCAAACAAGACAAGAATGTCTCAAGATACTAAAGAAAATAAGTATGTCACTAATTTAGAAGCACATTTCAAGAATCTATTTGTAAAATTGAAAAGTCATTGTAAGTGAATCGTAAAAAAAACTAATTATAACTCCACTAATGGTCCAGAACGATTCAAACAATATCTTCGTTTATGTTTTTACTATTTAATTTTTTTCACACAGAAGATTGTATCAGTAGTTCGGATAAAAATAACTTTAATCTTTCTTCAATTAATGTAGAGGGATAAAAATTTATAGGTTATGTTGATTAGCCTTAAATACAAATAACAATAAAAGTTTATATTCAGAATACAAAACTGATAGAAAAAAATTATCATAAGAAGTGAATGTCAATACTTTGGTCGAAGATTCAATCATTTTAAAAAAGCTTTGAAAATAGGGTATAAAATTTAAATCGATTTATGTACTTATAAATTTTACTTTGGCGAAAAATTATTTTAGATGAATACTTCTGCTTACTAAGCATTATTATGTAAGTTCTATGGACAGTAAGGCTGTAATGTATTTAGCTCTATAGAAGTACTTTAAAATATTCATTTTAAAAAATAGTACGTGAAGTAGAAATTTTCAATTCTTATTACTGTTAATTGGTGTTAATAACATAATCGTAAAGTTTTTTAAAATTTTTCAGAGACGGAATACTAATAACGTTAGTAACCAAAGTCATATGGACGGTATATACACCTCTCGATGAATAATTATCCACATTACAAGGATAAATTCTTATCATTTCTCTGTGAATTTAGTCCAACTGAATTTAAGTAAACCCCACAGCGCCTCTAAAAGCCCCGCATGTAAGGTTAGCCTCCCCCTCCCTCTTTAACCCTAAAATTAATTTAAAATATTTCAGGAAAACGTATTGGTAATGTTGTTTCATTAGAAACATGTAAAAGAAGTAATAACAAAGGGTATTTTGGTTATCCCACGTCTTTTGTCGCAACTTTTAACAAAAACTTAGAATGTATTCTTAAGACGCTTTATCATAAGGTTATTATAAATTACTTATCTCCACAGCTCCTCCATACGCTTTTAAGTAACATATAATTTTTTTTAAGTATTATAGGGACAAGAGAGGCTCATCCACCTTCCTTCGTTATGAAAAACTTAGTATCAATCTGAGGTGTTCTGTTACATCAGTTATTATCNGATAAATCTTGGAGCAGTAAACCAAATTATTGTAAAAAATTTTTATTCAACCTTAAAACTTGTCGAAATTATTCCTAATCAAAAACACTTAGTGACGGAACTGAAAAAGCTGTATAGTAAGTTCAGACAGTTGCAGAACATGATTGTTAGTATACGATGTTTCCAGAGACTTGCATGAACTAAAATATCATTAACATTAAAGAGTTTAATTATAAACTATTTGAAACTCAAGAGTTAAGTTATTAATGCAGCAAATAAATTTAATTTGTTGAAAACGTACAACGAAATGTACATTGTATCTGTTTAGGCATAATGGAAAAAAACAAAAAGTAGTAAGTGCACTCTTGTTTATAACTATAAGTACTTTTGTAATATATAATATTTTTTAAAAGTTCATGATAAATAAAAACTTTTGTAACAAAGGTAGTTGATAAGGTATTTAGTCTCCGTGATACATAAAATTTTATTACGTTTTAATTTTTTTATGTAGTATATAAGGTATTAAAAATTGACTTTACACAACTATTTATTGAAAATGATGGCAAACAGAGCGTGCAAAGATCAGCTTATAGTAAACAATTAATGTGTCAAAAATCTTGCTAGAATCATAAAAATTGTCATCTTCCAATGTTTTATCTTAAAATTTAACGCTTTAATATTTTTAATAAAATAACTTTGTAATATAAGATTGTAACAGGGGAGAAAATTTAAAAACTTTTTAATTTCACGAAATAATTTTGAACTGGAAACGGGGGGTCAGCGTGGACTGCGCAGGAAGGTGTAGCCTCACTCATACATATGTAGATGCATATAGACACCATAACTATTGTTAAATAAGATGATATTAAACTCAAGCTTAATATTGCATAACTTTATGAAATAAACTTTATGAATTGAAAAATTTAATACACTTAAAACTACTAGAAACTGAGTTTTAGCTGCCCATGCAAGATCATACTAGACACATTATTTAACTCCATGAAAATGTGGTCTGCATACTTTTAAATATATTATTGATCAGGTGATGTCAGCCAGTAAAGAAAATGTAGCTATGCTGCAGCATCGAAATTCAGGCAGGATTTAGAAGTAAGAGTCAATTGCAAAAATCTTACTAAATAGTTAATTGTTGTAATTACTTGTTATAAATCACTTATTATCTCAGTATTTGGTAAAGAACTCATTTTTATTACTATTAAGTAACCGTGTACTTTCTGTAAGCACACAACAACAAGACTCTTTGAAAAATGTAAGACTGTTATTAGTCACTGAAGATACGAATATGATGTAACGCTTAAGACTACCTCACAGTTAAATAATATTGTACGATAGTAAACAAAAATAATAATTTAAGCTTATTCTACAACGTCGTAAATACCTTAAGGCTGTTATTAGTTTAGACGTTATTTGGTAAAAACAACATTACTGATTTTTATCAAAAAAATTGACGTGACTTGGTAATTGTGTTTATAAATAAGGAAAAAAGAGGACACAACTTTCAAGTTAACCCACATATCCTGCATCAGTGACCTAAAAAATAACAAAAATGACAGATAACTCTATTGTGATTCATAATTCAGATATATCAACCATTGTAGGTAGTTAATAGGAGACTAAGCAGGTGACACTTCGCAACATTGGCATATACTGTTTAGAAAAAAAAAGTGTATTTCCTGAAAAATTTTATGCAAAGTTATAGAGTTTAAGCATTATCTCGTTACACTTGCTATACATCAATTTAAATCAGACATTAATTATCATGTTATTTGATGTATATTTCTAGTATGTATACAGTCCATAAATTCTTTTCCTAAGTAGTGTTAAGACGCGGATACAATAATTTACAGTTCAAACAAAGACTATGTTTTGTACTCATGGTGTGCGCAAAAAACACTCCCCTTTTTCCTATGCACGTAAGTGATTTGTGGCAGAAAATTACCATTTCTTTTATTACAAGTCTCGTACACTTAAAAACAGCCAATGAAATATAACACTCAGCTGGCCAGTCTTTCATACACATTTTTATATACTCTCAGATAAATAAAAGGATTACACTTAACTCCTATCGTCAGCTTAAGCTTGCATATTTAGCGAGTAGTCTACTTGTAACAGGCCCTACTTAATAACAGTAAATTATGCCTGTAAACATACTAGAACATAATAAAGTGTTGTTTATATTATTTTTTAAATCTTAGTCATTTTTACATTCCTTATATTACTATTATAATTATTACTGTGAACCCTGGAAAAGAAGTTCTATTGTAACCTTAGGTACAGCCTTGACATTTAAAGTTCTTTACTCTGTGTTTCGAAAAATGCCACTTTATTTCTACTAGCATTATCAAGGAACTTAAAAGGGTAAAGCCATGTGAGTTTTTTTGTGAGGCATATCAATTGGAAAAAATTGACCGATGATCTACCATAAAGTTAACATTTACCTAGTTTAATTTTAAGGTCAGTGAATGCCCTCACGTTAACCTGTTCAGGCTGATGATTTCCTCATTTGGTGGATTAAAGCATATCTTTTAAATATAAGACAATACGTCAAGCTATATTGTCGAATTTATAATACAACACATTAGTGATGTGTTAAGCTGCATCGAAGTAAAGTACCAGCAGGTCCCTACACACTGACAAAAAACAATCTAAGTAATTAAAAGCGATAATGGACTGAGGTTTGTCAGAACATTTGTAAATAAATTGTTGGTGATGATCGTTAAGATAATATTTCATTGGAGTCGTTGCTGTAAACAGAAACTTACTAAGTAAACAGAAGCTGACATCACTTTTAGTTTGGATTATTTTAAGTAAAGTGCTACATTATTATTTACGACGTAAAAAACCTTTTTCAAGTAGATGATTGTGTTACAAAAATTTTTTTTTTTTTGTAACAGATAAATCTTGGAGCAGTAAACCAAATTATTGTAAAAAATTTTTATTCAACCTTAAAACTTGTCGAAATTATTCCTAATCAAAAACACTTAGTGACGGAACTGAAAAAGCTGTATAGTAAGTTCAGACAGTTGCAGAACATGATTGTTAGTATACGATGTTTCCAGAGACTTGCATGAACTAAAATATCATTAACATTAAAGAGTTTAATTATAAACTATTTGAAACTCAAGAGTTAAGTTATTAATGCAGCAAATAAATTTAATTTGTTGAAAACGTACAACGAAATGTACATTGTATCTGTTTAGGCATAATGGAAAAAAACAAAAAGTAGTAAGTGCACTCTTGTTTATAACTATAAGTACTTTTGTAATATATAATATTTTTTAAAAGTTCATGATAATATTATTAAAATAGCCTTTATTTTTAAAGATTAAGAATATCTCCCTTTTTTAAAATATGTCAATTTATTAGTGTAGCTATTGTTGGTACTTTTTACGCGTCATGACTTAATAAAAGTCTTATTGCCTCACCTACTTTATTTCTTACAAGATAAATATTAAAATACTTTTTTTTGCAACTGATGCTTGTTAAAATATTTGTGAATAAGTTGATTGTAATAATTTCTAAGATAATATATCATTGGATTCGTTGCTGATACTTGTGTAGTTGTAAGCATTTCACTGGACTGATTTAGTAAATAACTTTTTGTAAAAGTATGTTTTGCACTACGAGTGGTCTAAAGATAGCTTAAGTTTTTTTACTTATCGATGGATTAACCATAACTATATAGATTTATTACAGTGTTAATTTAGCAGCAAGCTATTTCGTCAAAATAGATCGAAATCGATCGAATTTTAGAGAGTTAATCAAGCCTATGTTAGGCAAGATTAATTAAAAATTCAATTTGAGAAGAAGGAAATCAGACGTTTAATGAACAAGGTGTGATTTATTTTTTTTGTTTTTCTTAACATTTTAAGGTATCGCACCAAAATAAGTCTACATTTATACTTTGTAGATCGATAAATGTGTGTCTCCCCTTTCATCCTTAAAAGTTGCGTAGAGAAAGATTTTGACGCTAATAACGTTACCTAACTAAATTAGACACTATATATTACTTTGCATAGAAAAGTTTTTTTATGTACCACTTAACAAAAATTAATGTTAAGAGTGAGAGTAGACGCAACCTTCTAAGTGCATAAAAAATACATTATAATATAATGGTTAATTTTAGCTGTATTTGTTAAAGCGTTAGCAAGAAAAGTAAATTTCATAACATACCTTTTATGTCCAAACTCTCACCTATTTACTTGAATACTTAACTTATCTTGCCAAGTTAAAGGTTGGTTAATCTTTCAAATGTCAAGAATGTGCATCAACTCTTATTTTTTGATGAGATAATAAAGGTTTTCTCTTCATTAAGGTAAAAAACTTAAGAGTAGATAGGCTCGGCTGGTTCTGGACCCCTTTAGGGTGGTAGGGGGAAGAAGGAGCTTGTGCGGTTGTACGAGTACTTTTGACCTAGGTAGTTGTGGTAGGGGGAGAAGGGTAGTACGTCAGCTCACTAACAGCTCGCGCTATTGTATGAAGGCTCCAAGGTACGGTGGAGGAGAAAACCACGTAAGCAAGTTCTTTTTCTCTCTCATTCCAAAGTAAGATTTGTGGATGAGGACACTGCGTGTATGAGCTCTCTCTTCTCGCTCTTACCTTAGGCAGCATAGATATATTCATCTTCCTTAGCAGAGTAATCTTTTTTTCTTCTTCCTGCTGTAATACAAGGGTTCAAGCGCTGTAAGTATGTGTGTGTGTATGTATATATGTTTGTTCTCTCATGCACACGATTACGTGTACAACTGCACACTTTCACACTCCTATGGTATACCGTACATGCTTATACGTTACTCTTGTAGAAGCAAACGCGTGCAAGCGCAAGCGTACGCATACATGCGATCGTACGCGTGCTCCTCGCGAGAGCGTACGCATACATCAAAAGCGATCGTACGCATGCTTGCACGAACTTAAGCGTGCTTACGTGATTGTACATGTGCACAACGCGTGAGCGTATGCGTGCTCACGCGATTCTACGCGTGCACCACGTGTGAGCGTACGTATACCCGCACAAGCATACAAGCTCTTACACGAAAATAAACAAGTGTATTTACTATCGTAAATTATAATACAGAAAGAAACACAGCTTTGCTTTTAAAAAGCTTACATTTGTGCGTGCCGTTGTTGTGAAATGTAGATCTCACTCTTGCTCTATAATATGCAAGTCCTCAATATCTCACTTGGTTAACTATCTCATAGGTATGAAATGGTTAATCATAATAATCTGTTGAAGACTTGAACTTTAAATTTTTCCAATTTTAATTTATGAATAGAATATTTTTTTATAATTTTTAATTTTTGTAAGCAAGTTATAAGGAAAGGTTGCGTAAACATAATTTAAATAATCACATAATGTATTAGCTTATTAAATTTATAAATAATAACTTTATTTCAACATTTACAAGTAAAAATTTTATAAATTGATTTAAAATTTTGCTGCACAATTAATGACGTTTTCACCAATAACCTATTATGGAATCTTTTTTTTTCCGTATTTATAATGTTTGTATGCGCTATAACACTCATTACTATCATACGTCCAGGTTTTTAATGATAAAGTCTTGATGAACCATTCATTTAGTAAGTATGCTTTATATAATGCACAAAATCGCTGTTTGTTTTCAAAATGTTAATGTGCATATGTAAGACATATGGGTTAAGATTTATTTTCAATTAATTCCAAGTGAGGACAAATTGTATACAAATCATAAGCTTTACGTGCTAAGAGTAAGCTAACGTACTTGGCTTTACCATTATCACAAGATAAGGATCTGTTAAATGTTTCTATGGTTTTGGCAACCCTTCATAAAATTTAATTTTCTATCTCCCTCTTACGAAATTCAACTTTTATTACCACCGCGTGACGCCGCACGACGCCGCATAATAAAATAAAATACGCTTGAACGTAAAATTTGCCATTTATTATATATCATTTGAAAATCTTTTAACAAAAACTATTTTTCCATAGGCAGTTGGACCGCACAATATGTTTGTCCGTGAGTGTTGCCAGCGGGTATCCATTATGACAATATTTTTTATACTTATCATTCTTTGAAAATCTTGTACGTTAAATACTAGGTAATGATGATTGCAATGTTACAGTGACCTAGCTAATACTTTCACGTATGTATGTATACACACATATATAGATATCCATCCACGCATGGATTGGTTCAATGTGTGTGTGCCAGCTAATTTGTCTCTAAGCTCACATCAAACTCTCCTCTCTTCTTCTCTCAACTACTATCTTGGGTGAATGGAACGAGCATGCACTGGAAAAACATAAAATACTTAGTATCCAACTAGAAAAATGATTGACTTGTATACTTTTATCACTTCTATTACTTACAAAATTGTTGTAGTATCTTATTCAGATTTTGGAAGATGCAATATTTGAATAGCTCAGTTGGTTAAAGGTTTTATTGGCGTGAAACGTTGATTTAACTTCAGCTCTTTGGGACTTCATCACTGATACTATTTACTATGACTTGACAACTGAAAAATAGGGGTTGTGAACTTTGACTTTTAAGATTCTAGAAGGCGTTACAGTATGCATCACTATCCTGCGATAATTCTCTTAGAGATGAAGTCTTAATGATACATTCTGTTAACAAATACGCTCTATGCAGTGCACATAACAACTGCTTGTCTTCGAAGTGTTTTTGTGCATGTATTAGACTTATTGGTAAAGCAATTTTTTTTAATTTTCATGCAGTGTAAATAAGGTATGAGCTTGCAATAAGTCATGCACCTCGTGTTTTTGTAACAAACTTTTAAATTTGGCTCCATCATTACCATACATGTGGATTCTCTCAAGATTTTCAGTGAGTGTAATAGGGCGATGTTTTGAATCACTTATTGTGACATCACCTTCAAACTACTTTATTCCGCGAACTTCTAGCGTACGCTTATTGTTAGGTTTCTTAATATTGAAAGGTAAATCTTTATTTTTTTTTTTTTTTTATATTAGAGTGCTCTACGTCCGGCTCCTTTAATAAGGGCACTACTATGGGCACTTAGCATTTTGGAGAAGGAAGGGAAGAGGGATACAGGAGGCCTCCCATTACTGGGAGGGGGGTAGGGGGAAATTAGGCAATTATACTGCGAGGAGGTCGCCTAAACCCTCCTCAAGGAGCATTGCGTGTTGAAAAAGCACATGTGAAAAATCACAGAGGTACTTGCCCAAAAAGTCGCACTGGCCGGGAATCGAGCCCCACGGTCTCCCGCGTGCCAATCCACGACCCAGCCGACCGAGCCACCGCGTGCTTAGGTAAATCTTTAAATGGGTGGGGTGGTTTAGTTAACCAATAACCGATGACGTTTGCGTGTATCGATACTATTTCAGCTTATTTTGGTATAAAACGCCTGTCAGAGTCGAAAAAACCTTGGATGTCTATGACAAAATCCATGATGATAAACCACTACACTTTCTTGTAATATTCATTCTCTGGACAAGATTTTTGGTTTATGGAGAATCAATCGGTCGTGAAATTTTTTACCAACGGAAATAGCAACTTCTTTTTTTCTCCTCATTCTCCCCGTTGATAAGTGGGATCTTTTTTCGTATAGTACCCTTTTCTGTCTGACTACTTGTAGACATCATGAAATACTTAATAAAAGCAGGTCGCAACATACATTTATAATATTTTTCTGCAGATTTTAGGGATATTATTAAAAATACAGGTATAATATTAATTACATTATTAAATATACAATTATTAAAAATACAGGTATAATTTTAATAGGGTTAGAATAANGAAATCACAAGGGCGTTTTCATAACAGTTCTTTTCTGGTCTCTTCTTCCCTCCTCTCTCTCTCACTTTTATCTTTATAAGCACTTTCGAAAATTATCATAAAAAGGATTTTCTTAATAGTAAAAGAGATGAAAAAATCAAGTGACTTACCTTTTAAAACTATAACCATCGTCATTTTTTCTTTTACAGCGTTGACATATAGAGCACGTTCAGTATTTGAATTTTATAACAAATTTTAAATTAAGAAAAAATAAAAGGTCTCATATTTATGTTACGACAACACTCGGTTAATTAAAAAATTTCTTAAAATTATGATTACGGCATATTTTATCTTAATTTTTTGCAAGTGCATACCAACAGATGCACACCGGTTATTTTATCAGTAGTCATCTTGAATTGCTATCACATAAATATATGTTTTTATATATATTTATTATTTATAAAAAGGTGATTATTACGGAGAATTACATGTATAAAAGAGTTATTATGAGGATAAAAGAGGATTTATGCGGACGTCCACATAATTTGACCATATTATTAACATATGTGTTAGAAGCACGTGCAGTCTGCATAAGTCACTTTCTATAAACATATCTATTTGTATTTATTATAAATAAGTTTTAAGCAATTCTAATAGTTTCAAATTTTTTAATATTATCACTATACTCCGTAGAGCCATGATAATTTATCATACTTGAGCTTTTTAAATAGCCTATAAATTTTACATGAAACATGATATCTGAAAGTGTCTTCATGATGTACATTTTTCTTTATTGTTGTCTGTAGGCGGATATCTGCTGTTTATTTTTTAAATTCCATCCAGGTATAAAATAATAAGTGCCCCGATAAGCCTTGAAACGTTGGGCAAAAAGTTGGAAATCGTACACATTTGAGAAATCTACAAATTTTTCCATAGCATGAACATTTTGATAAAGAGTAGTATGGTTAAATGGTGTGCAAGAAATCTATAACAAACAAATTAAGGTATTGAATTAGTTTAATCAAGTAGTTTTCATGTACATGAAAATAATTTTTTTTAAACTTATTTTTCAATGATATGAGTATACGTTTACGTTTAACTACATGAATCCATTGTTTGTCAAATGTTTTTTCATTAAATAACTGTTGCAACATCTATAAATGACACCGTTATCACGCTGCTCTTGAACTTCATGAAAATAAGTTCTTTTTTTTTGATTGACATCAGTTACATGCAAAAAATCTGATGTTTTTGTATTTAAAAAAAATGTAAAAATCTAAAAGATTAGTATACAGTACAGTGTTTAACTGATCGTCCAGTTTCAATCTTTCAACGGGTTCCTAAAGCCTATGTACGACGTTTGATTTATTTAAATACTGCAACACTCTTACACATTTGAAGGACATCTCAATACAATGAAGCTTGGATAGATTTTCATACATTTCAAGATACGCTTCAACTTCTCTATCTACTTTGAGTTTAACGAGCGTACACGGAGGAAAAAATCATGGAGCAAACGCATAGCAGTGATGGAAGTGACCCCCCTTTTTTTAACCTATGTGATGGGCTCATGACATGTGTGCCTTTAACTTATGTAAGCTATAGCTCACAAGCATAAGCCTCAACCACGGAGCAAATACATAAAGGCACTGGCTTTTTTCCCATCGTTTCCGTAAGCCAATGACATAGGTTCAAAAGAGGAGGGGCATTTCCATCGCTACTATACATTTGTTCCATGATTTTTCCCTCCATGTACATAAAAGCGAGTGCTGTGATTATCTTTTTATGGATGATTTATGGGGTAGATAAAACTTGCACGTTGTCACACAACAACAGTTACGATGGAAATCACAATTCCCGTCTGCACAGACTTTTTTGATCTTGTGAACGGTATCCATAACAAAAATAATTTATTTGTTTTCATTAATTTTTTTTTTTATAACCAAAAGGATACAATAAATTTCTGAGATAAACTACCGCTATTAAAGAACTCACATGCTTTCTGTTGGAAATGAGAGCGACCGACAGTAGGCCCAGCCCTTTGTGTACATAGTGTATATCCAATAACCCAATCACCCTATCCGAGCCTAGTGTGTGCTATCGCACACGCCTCGAACACTTTCTCTTCATTACGTCTTGTTATTTTATGTATGTCAGACTTCCTAATCATTGTATTTTTAATCTTTGTTGTGTTATCTGATTCTACGTTATTTACATTCCATTGGGTGACCATAGTTACAATAGAATCGAAATTTATTTTTAATAAATTTTCGTAATTTAATCTAATACCCATAACGCTGCATCCATTATAAAACCCTACCTTAGCTGTACCCAAGGGATATGCATAATATTTAGGACCTCCTAAAATAAAGGTCTTTATACACGTTCCTTCACCATACACCTTTAATTTATCTGTTAACTGTACTTATAATAAGGCATTAGATGCTTGATAGTTACATACATATTTATTATTTCTTCTACATATTACTGAGTCTGTACGTCTATTGAGAGTTACCTCGGGGAGGCACTATTTTTATTATCTACAATATGTTTTATTATAAATTGACCATAAAAAGATTGAGAGTTACATGCTATGCAGATAAACAAAGAGAAAGTTTTACTTTCAAATTCCAGTGCAAAATTTAAATGGTTAGGTTCTCTTCACCCTCGAAAATAATCCGTTTAACACCACAGACCTCCCTAATAGCGTGGGGATTTTCTCATATCCGTCTATACATGCATTGCATCGCACTTGCACTACGATAAGGACTGGTATGTGTTCACAAGTCTTAGTGTTATCATGTTATTCTATATCTTGACGCATCTCAGAGTCATAAAACTAAAATAATTTTTTCAAGTATTTTAATTATGCTTTGATGTAATAGGTTTCATACTAAGTAAAGTAAATGTCCTCATTCGTGGAATATGTCCTTATTCATGAAGTATAAGAATTTATGTATTTGTTATGCTACTCCGTTAATAAAAAAATTATTGTAGTTGTATATTTTATATCTCTTCATAAATTTACAAGAAAAATTTCATTTGACATACCATAAATTACCACTTTATAAGACAATTCCATGAATAGGAATAAAGCTGTACGTAACCTATCTTTGGAAATGTACGTACTATGGTACTAAACTTCAATAAGTCATTTATATACTTTTCGTAAACAAATAAACGATACAATTATTTTTATTAGAAAAAATAGTATTATACAAGTCAAAAAACTTCAACTGTCTTGAAATATTATACTTTTACGTTTTTCTAAAAGTTTCGTAAATAGGGACATAATACAAAACAATAGGTTCAATTTTGAAGATACTACAAAGATACATGTAATTGGAAATTTAAAAAATTAAAAGAAGTGGCTTGAAAGATTTGGCTTCAAGGTCAATGATACAATAGAGCATTCACTGCTAAACGTCCAAGATTGGTCACTACTTATACACATTACAACGGAGCCTACAAATCCATGTGTGCTCTATATAATGTGAAGCAAATAAAAAATTTTATTTTAATATGTTATGGTTTGATGACAAAAGTAATGTAGAGCTGTAAGAATGCATTGTATTCTTTTGTATTATAAAATCAAAATTTAAAAAAATTATTCTGTAAATCATGTACATTTTTAAAATATAAACTGATACTAAAAAATAAAACAATAAATTGTTTAACAATAATTGTCCTACCACTTTACATCCTACCGCAATTTTACCTTAAATATAACAATAAGGGTTGCGTTATAACATTGAGGGTTATGTTTGAGGTGAAAGTGGCATTTTTTAACACACAGAGTGGAGAAAAAACTAAAAAAACTTTTTACGTATGGCTGTAGAGATAGTCAAAATACCACTTTTTGTTATAGTGATCACGGTCATTAATGTAATAAATATATAAGGAAGGTGCAAAAAGTCACACTTAAGAAATTATGCAAGAATAAAATATTTTCTTAAATTATATTAAATGGAATGACTTACTGATGTTTAAGTACTGCCTAAAATGTAACTAGAAGATAATTTGCTTAATATACCAGCTATGACTGAAGATAAAGGCCAAGTCTAACCCCTGAAGTCTTTAAAAAGTGCATAAGATTGTGTTTTGGATAGAAGCAAGCTGTGTGTCATAGTTGATGGGTTTTTTAAATATAAAGAAGTCTTACAGTTATAAGACTATTAAATATTTTCTAAAAAAGCACTTATGCACATGAGTTCACGGATGAGAGTTGTTGCATATACAACACTTGGAAAAAGCTATACAATGATAAAAACCGTGAAAATTTAGCAAATGACACAAAAATATCTCCTGCTTTATTGCTTGTTTGACATTTTTAAGCGTTAAGATACCTGAATTTATAGTATGTATGAAGTAACGCGTCATTTTCGTTGACTTTCTGGTCACTGATCTAGCATGTAAGGTCAAACTCACTTAACTTTACTGTTTTTTTACTTAACTAATTACACAATAACCACGTACTGTCATTGTTTTTTTAAAATAGAGTGAGTATCCTCTTTTTTTAGAAAATAACGTTAGAACTTGTCTTAGTAAAACAACTTTTTTACAGCTGTAAAATAACCTTCAATCAAGATTTTCATCTTCTTTTCAATATTATTTGACTGTAGAGTAGTCTACTCCGTTACGTCATGTTCGTAGCTTCCATGACTGATTGCAATGTTGTGCAGTATTGTGCAATAAAATCAGTATAATTCTGTTAATATTCCTAATAAACATAATAATGACAATAAAAACAGTAATCATAGCATTTGAGCATTATTAACCGCTGTTCACATTATTTGAAGGTTATTTGCCTAGTTAGCTAATTGGAGTAAAAAAATATTTAAGAAAAAAACAATGTGTATTTTAGCTGAAAATTACTGGCACTGATTTCCAGGTGTGCAAAAGCGAAATGTGACCAGTTATAAAGTCACTTGATCAGCTTAAGATTGTTGACAGCGTAGCTAAAGTCTTGGAAGAGAGAAAACCTGTGGATCAAAAAAAAGTGTCTTAAGGCTAATGAGCTGGCTGGAGTAACGTTTTTATCTACTTTGATTATACAAAAGAAATTTGCTTATGTTATCTGTAAGACAATAAAAAAAATTTTGGATTAGATAACTCTCATACATAAAGAGAAGTCACGTATCAATAGATTTACACTTCTACACAGGCTCTTTTTGATCGCTTTTGAGTCAACTGAAGATAGCTTCGTAAACACCTTGCAAATTAGTGATTTGGTAAGAGACCTCAAGGACGTTTTTGAAAAGCAAGCTAATACTGTCATTATAGCAAAGATTATTTGCAGGCTTTTACCATGATTTTTCTAATAGTTATAAGTCTGAGACATTCTCGAGATTAAAAAGTAGATGGTTAAGCTTTTCGCTGAGAGACTAATCATGAAGTAAAGTCTTGTGCCTACCTGACACGACAATGCATCAGTGTTTGTGAGCATAAGTTAAAGTAGTAATTTTTTAAACTACTAACGCCAGCATTGTAGTGGAGAAGAAGAGACGGGAGGAGTAATGTGAAAGTGCTGTATTTGCCATTTAAAAAAATTAATAGCTTATTAGTGCTGAAAAATGGATTTAAAGATAGCCCGAGCCATCCAAATTACATGCAGGCGTACACCATGGACAATTTATCAGGAGCAGAGCTATGCGTACTGTACACTGGACCATATATATACGATAAGCTACTTAATACATTATATTTGTACTCTTGCTTGTATATAAGTTAACTTATGTATTTCGAATGTATATTATTTTAAAAACTAACAAAAGTAGTGAATTCTTGTCTACACCTGTACGTAACATTTAGTGACGAGGATAAACAACTGCTCAAGGCGTAAACTTATGTTGGATAAAGATAGTAGTAACTCAGTAAGAAGTGACCCAACTAATAGTTATATGCTTAGCGTCATATAGTTATAAGGCTTAACGAGAACTAAATTGTTCCATTATTGTCATGTTAAATTAAAACAAATTCTATTGTCACACCTTTAAAACAGGATCTTTGATAGAAAGAAGTATAACGCACGAAAAAGATCAAGATGACTTTAATTTAGAAGCAGCAATTGCAGCAGTGAATCTTTATTACAAAATTGCATTAATGGATTCCAAATACGTTAAGAATTTTAACTCAGCATAGATAACCGGGTAACTTTTATCAGAGGATTGGACTTCTTTTTAATATAAAAGAATGTCACTTATGATAAGAAATAAGTGGAGATTTTGCTAACAAAGGTAAGTGCTGATCTATAAGTAAGTAAAAAATTTTACTGGTTCTGCGTCTGAAAAACAAAGCATATAAAGATATAGTTGATTTATTTGATTATTTTTTGTGCTCAAGTGCGTCAGAGTTGTTGGAAAAATGAAAAATTTTATGTGGCAAAGCGAGTAAAGATGGAATCATTCAATGATTTTGCAGCAAGATGAAAGAAATATTTGTCAAACTGTAATTTCACACAAACAGAAACAAAACTTAAAGATTAATTAATCTGTAGACTGTATCATCATACTACAAAAAAAACAGCTGGTCAAAGAGACTACTTTCACTAACAATCAAGTCCTTAGCTTTACTATATAATGCAAAAAGGCTAAGAAACATGCAACGTCTATGAACAGACGGTACGAGACAAGTTACTATGAATACAACATGTATTCCGTAGAAAATAATTTTTCCGCCCTCGGGTGGTTTTGGGAGGCTGGTACTTCCTCGGGCAAAAAAGCAGTTTTCCGGAACTCGTTCAAAAAGTCTCTTTTACGAACCTCGTTACGTCCCTCGCCTTCGGCTCGGGCCGCAAACCTCACGGTTCGCAAACAGAGACTTTTCAAACTCGTAGGAAAACTACTATTTTTCTGCTACAATTAAGTAAGGTACATCGGGAAGAAATGCATGTCTAGATACAAAACTTGCAGAAAATGTAAGCGTCTAGGACACTTAGAAACAGCGTGTTAATGCTCATGAAAAAAAGTTTAACACTCACCAGAAAAGAAAAAAAGTATAATTTAGCAGCTCAAGCAAAGAGGACGTATACAAAACCTTTAATATAACAACAAACAGTTTAATTTATTGTATAGATCGTGTATTAAATGGTAATTAAACGTGATCGCATATGTAAATGTTGTAATGGATCTCACTCGATGAGTCTGGCCCTGGCTAACGGCTTGCGATTGGAAAGGGAAAAGGCTGTACGTGGGAAGGAATGCTTACAGCGTAAAGAGGTCTATAGAGCTAAATCTAAAGCAGTGATAGAAAAATCTGCTAAGGGACAAGTCACGAGGCCGCTTCGTTCGTTTAAAAGAGAAAGAATACAAGAATAAGGTCAGTAAAAGAGATTACACAGTCTGCTCCTGGCCTGAATCAGAGTCTGGGCTGAAATCACAAGGGCGTATCCTGCTGTTCTTAATCTGTTGAATGCAAAGGAAAAGGCAGACAAAAAGCAACAAGTCCACCATTGACTCGCTGGGCCCTCCCAAATCATCCCAAAGGTTGGGCGTACCTCAACCAGCGTTAATCTCCAGGACTGATTCAGCAGGTAAACTTTTCTGGGGATCATTGAAGTCAACATACAAGCGTTAGCGTTAAAATCAAATGAACTTTACGCGTACATGCAGAGACAAACATGTTCTTGATTGGAATTTTAAAATAATAATTATATTGATGTGGTAATGTAAGTTATTAGGCAAAACGATAAAAATAGTTTATAATGAATAATGTCTCAAAAGAGGTGCCAACTTTTAATTACCATACACGTGTATAAGAAAAAAAGCAAGAATGTTAATGTAAAAATAAATTATCTGGCTTACTTGACTTTCTGATTGTGGTCTCCTTTATTTATGTGAAAGATACCTTCCGACATGTGCGATGTCTTATGCATGCTTTAAAAATACTCATGAGTTGTAATAAAGAATGATCAATAATTATTCGTTGTAAGCTAAGGTTTCCTTAACCTAAATCAAAGTTTTAAGGTAAGGAAAATATCATACAACTGTCGCCAGACAAGTGGGAAAGTTATTGATCTAGCCATTAAGAGCCAGTTTGTACATAAAGGGTATGCATGGAGGAATAACTTATACAGCGGGATCAGGACATCAAGTTAGAAAGCAAATAAACAACATAAATATTTTATTGAGCACAAAAGTTCCAAGAAAAATAAAAGTTCAAGATAATAACAGTAAATCGAGTAAAACAAGACGAATTGAAAAGCGTTAAAGAAAAGACGAAGCAAACGTAAAAATAAATATATGGCTAACGTGGAAAACAAGCAAGAGCTAAACGCGTGGCGCAACCAATGAAATACGCAACAAGCTTATTTTGAGCAGATGCATAGAGACATAGCAGCTCAACAAGATGATACAGAACAAAGTAGAGCAGCGTTCACGAATTAAGAAATGCCGCAGTACAAAAAACTCAAAGATTGTGACAGCAACTAGCGGACGTAATATCAAGACGAAATCCACAACCGTACGTACCATCCACTTATAATCTTGTAAATTTTGCAGAGGTTTGCGCGATTGTAAGTGGCTCTCAAATATTAAATGCAGACATTAGTAGTTTAAGGTTTGAAGATGAAAATGAAAGAAAAATTTACTCGAATTTCTGGACGAGGTCAAAAGGTGTTGTAAAAATAAAAATATTGGAGAAAATAGAAAACTGAATTGTGTGAGTCTCCTATTGCATGAAAAAGCGAGAGTGTGGTTTGATCTGCAAAATACGTTCGCAAGTTATCAGGATTTCTGGGATGCCTCCGTTAGACAATTTTAATTAGGGGCTACTTACATTAAATTAAGAAATAAATGAATCATGAAAAATTTTTCTCACAAAAAAACAGCTTTACCAGCCTTTTATTATAATCAGTTAAAAGAAGCTAACTTTTTATTGCCGAAACCGTTGGTATGCGAAAAAAATTATACAATAGGTTAAAAAGTAACCAAAGATCTGAGAAAAGCGTTCACATTAGTTAGTTTTAAGCATCTGGAACCAATAAGACAAGCATTGACGTATTTTTATTCTATTTACGGGGAAAGTCAAAAATTTTTTGAAAATAAGGCGTATACGCAGAATAAACGTACCGAGCCTTATTAAAATCAAAACAAATATTTAAATAATGAGCATTATATGAAAACGAAGACAACCAACGAATGAATTAATTTAATTCTAGAGAAACAAGCTTCAATAACAATTATAGAGATTTTAGTCATAATCAGAACAATAGAAGAAACTTTTATACTAACAGATATAATATAGTTTCGGAAGCAGCAATAGTTTTAAGCAAAAAATAGCTATTTATGTACAAATCTAAACGAAAATGAAAATAATAACATCTCATCACGAGGGCCCGTGGATAATAATGGTAGAGCATATAGAAAACCAAGAGCCGAAAATCATAACAAGGATTTAAACGAGTCATAGGTACACTTGTAAGCAGTCCAAGAGCGTCCTTTAAAAATATCTAAGTTCATAAGGACCTCGAAAGTGATACTGAGGGAAAAGAGAATTTGAAAAAGACAAGACAGGTACCTTTGTTGACATGCATACTAATCGGAATACAAAAAGACAAACAATGGTCGTTGATAGATAGTGGTAGGAAAAAAAAGCTCCTACCAGTATTATAAGTCAATAAGAAATAAAAATTTATAAGAACTGCCTGTAGCAAATGGTGTAGTAAACGTAGTGATTCGTAAAAAGACGACATAGGTTAAAAAACAAATACAAGAAGAAATAACAATTACTGAATATAAATTACCGCAGGGTTTTCTCGTAATCCAGTTGTTGTCAAATAAGCTTATAATTAGAAATAATTTTAATCGAAACCATGGTATGGTTTTAGAGAGAGAAGATAAAAAAAAAAGTGAGAATCCCAGAATCGCACGTGTTGTTTGGAAGAGGATGTTTGGAGAGGATAGTGACTTCAAAAAATAACGATATGACATGTATTTATATTATTCAAGCAGAACGCATTTCAAGATAAGTAAGTACAGAATTGAATAAAACAAATTTAGAAAACATAGTCAAAACATAAAATGCATTATAAAATTGAAATAATAAGAATACAGAAAAAAAAATTTTAATTCATATAAATGTAGTAAAAAGGGGTAAAATTAAAATGCCTATTCAACTAAGTTTTATTAATCAGATAACAATAAGACTACTGACTTAGGAGGACAGAAATGTCAAGGAAAATTCCGAAGTAAAAGGGGGGACTGCCTTCTCAGAGCACCTTTCACGTATTTTATCAGAAGCGACAACGCTTAGCGACGGCAAAAAATTCGTGTTTGTAAAATTATTAACTCAACATAGATCATTATTTTTGGATAAAATGGGATACGTGTGAGGTTATTATCATAAACTAAAATTAACAAGATTTAATCTAATCATAAAGAGAACTTATCCCATACTGTAAGCTTTTCGTGAAAAAGTGGGAAAATGCATAAAAGAAATAATAAAAGATGGGATCATAGACCGAAAAGTGAGTCCATATTATTACCCACTTAGGACAGTTGAAAAAGAAAACTAAAAAAAAAGAATTTGTTTGAATGCGAGGTATTTTAATAAATACCTAGAAGACGATCACCAATTTTCACCACTGATCTTAAAAATCATAAAAAAGGAAAGCTGCTGTAAATATTTTTCAAAAATTGGTCTTACTCATGGATGTTGGCAAAATCCCATTAGAAATAGAATCGAGACCGTTGACTGCATTTTAATTTGGGTCAAGCATGTAACTGGTTAAACGAGTGCCATTCGGAATCAAAACAGTAGGCAGCGCATTTATCAGAGCGCTTGTTTCAGCACTAGAAAGCAATATAGAAGTCAAGGAAGCTAACTTTAAGAGAAACAGGGATAAAGGTAACGATAACTGTGAAAACGACGTAAACAAAAGAGTAGATATGTATATATGTAACATTTTTAAGCCCTACGGAATATCATAACTCGAGCATTATCAGGTAAAGCCTAATGTCATAGAAGTATTAATACATGGTTGCATATTTAAAGGAGATCGATAGTAAAATTGCAGATTTCTTAAGTAGGCATTCAAAAAGAAAATTCGGCGAAAATAGTGATGATCTCATGCTTACTCTGACACTAAATTAACTTGTCCTGATCGAAAATAAAGTATAAATAATTAATTAACTAGAAATTTTTATAAAAGAGGGGAAGGACGAATCGTTAAAAAAAATGTGAAAAAAAATAACAGAAAAGCATAAGCAAGACGATTATTATAAAGAAATTTCGAATGCAGAAAAATTAAAAGAAGGGTATTCGATTTATAAAGATCTGCTATCTTATAAAAGAAAGAACTAATATAATTAAAGGGTAATAGTCCCAAAAGAACTACTAATAAGTGAAAAAGATAATGCATAAAAAATCGGGTCACCCGGAAGCTACAAAACATGGAGTTATATAAAAAGGTTGTATTATAGTGGAGGGATGTAGCGAGATGTTAAAAGAATAATAAGAGCTTACAATGTATGCCAAAAGTAAAACATCTGTTAAGCTCGATGCAGGGGCTGTATTAAATGATTAGAGCTGAGAGGCCAGGAGATTTGGTCACGGTTGATTTTTACGGTCCTCTTCTTCGAGGTCGAGGTGCACTAAAGTGCATGATTGTGGTCCTACATGCATTATCTAAGCTGGTGCGTTTGTATCCAATAAAAAAGGCAACCACAACGGTAACGTTGAAGGAAATGAAAGATGAATAGATTATAAAGTGTGGTAAGAAAAAACGAATTTTAAGCGATAATGGCTCTCAATTCACCTTAATAAAATAGAATAATGCATTTAAGAGAGAGGGCGTACGGGTGGCGTACAGCTAAGTAAAACATCAGCAAACAAATCCAACGGAGAGGGTGATGCGCAAGATAGGTAGGATGATGCGAACGTTTTGTCATGAAAAGCATACGAGTTGGAATAATGTCTAGTTGCATTACGTAGTAAAATAGAGGACGAATTAGAATTATTAGAAAAACTTGGCCATATTGAACGCGTACAAGTGAGCAAGTGGGCAACGCCAATCGTCCCAATAATAAAACTTGATCAAATATTGCGTATCTGTGGTAACGAAAACAAACGGTCAACTCGTGTAGAGGCAGTAGCGTCAGGATTGGGAGAATTTACAAGAATTGTTTTAAATTGTTTACGAAGTATAAAAGATTAGGGTACAGTATATCTGAAAATATTTTTGAAACCGGTAAAAATGACGTATGGCATATGAATATACTGTACAAAATTCTAAGTTAATAGGGAGAAAGTACTTGTTGCGTTAATGTAGAAAAGGGCAAATTTCATAAAACAGAAGTATAAGGCCTTGCTATTCGCAAGGGTCAGCTGTGTTTGACAGAAAAAAAGTATAAGCGTTAGTAAATGCCCTAATAACGAGAAATAAAAGACAACTATTTTTTTTTTTTAACTAATAACATACTACGAGCATTTCCTACCAAGTTGAGCATCACACTTCAAATCTCTATGTGGCTTAACAAAAAAAGTAGATTTCAAGTGAAATGATGAACTAAGTGAGGTGTGTTCATGGCTAGAAGGTAAAATAACCTCAGCTTCAGATTTAGACAATTATTATCTAATGTAAGAACTTGTACAGTAGAGTACAGTGCTCAAAAAAGCAGGAACATTAGTTATTGGGGCTTAAACATTTTTCAATAACGTGTACGGTCAAGAAATAATTTTAAATGTTGACCATAATCTACTAGTTTACTTTACTTTTAACCAAATGACGAAATACATCGAACTGCAGTTAGCCTTTATCAATTTCAACTAAAGCTTTCTTTCAAATATGGTTCTCTTTTTTGTCTTATTCAACCTATAAATCAAATACGAAAATAAAAAAAAACGTTATTGCAACTTATAGTCGAGATTGCCAGTAGATGATAAATTGCAAAATTTTATGTAAAAATTGTTATGTAATACATTTTATTGAAGGAAACCTAAATGTTATAATAGCTAGAGTTCTAAAGAAACAAAAAAAAAAATGCATTGACCAAAATACTACTCAAGGTACAGGGTGGTTAGCCAAAGAAAGAAGATCTCACCCAAAATAAGCAAAAATACTGTGATAACCAAAACTAATTATACATTAAAAAAGACTTCTTGATATGGGGATATCACGTTGTTGTTCCAAATATCCCCTGAGAACATGTACACAATAAATTGCCCAAGTCCCGTTTTAGTAGCGTTAAAACAAATATACCACTGACATTGTACATTTAGTAGCTAAATAATGACACACAGCTGTGGGAGCTAGTAGTTACTTGTAAAATTTGCATGTTAAAAATGGAGAACTCCATCTTACGTACTGTCAAACCCTCGACCACTACGAAGTAAATGTTAGAAAAGGATACATAATATGCGATATATATATATATATATGTATATACTAACTAGGGCGCCGCCCCCCCTGCGCGCTCCACGTGCCAACCCCCCCTTTCATTAAGTTATAAGTGTAATTTTTTCAAAATAAGGTTTGTATTAAAGCCTTAAAAAATGATAAAATTAATTGTTAGTACAAAAATAATATGTTGAAGTATATTTTACAGAATTCAGAAGACTATGTCATTTTTCAAAACTACTTGGGAATAAATTTTCTACGCTAGGGGATAATTATCGGCCTGCTTTTAAGGAAATATGAAGAACAAGCTGCTAACTTTAAATAAAAGTGGTAAAGTTTATATAGACAGAGAGATGTGCCCTTGACTTTTTGTTGGTGAGCTTTATTATTTCTTCTAGTGGCTCCCTTTTTTAAATGAGCTGTCTATCCTGTATGTGTCAATAGATATTGCTAAGCTTTTATAACTATATATGCCCCCAGCGCGCTCTGCGCACCAACCTCCGTAGTTGCAAATTAGATTTACAAAGTATAGAAAAAAATACAAATTATAATAATTGTTACTTAAAATTTATATATGTAACAAATGTATATTTATCATAATTAATTATATGAATTTTTAACAATCACTTTTTATTTTTCCTGACTAAAAACAGCTATTTCTATTGGATTAGTAGAACACGATTTTCAAAACGATATAATTTTTGAAGAAGCATGTAACGTTATGCTGCCTTTTCAACTACGAAAATTTTTTGCGTTGTTTATTATGTCTGAAAATTTTTTTCGTAATACTATTTGGAACAAATACAAAAAATTTTCATTGAAGATTGTAAAGATGATTAAAATAAAGCTGTTTTACATTTGAACAAAATTCTTAATTCTGAAAATATGTCTTGTAAAGACTTCAATTTACCAGAATCAACAGAAACGATAAAAAAAATATTGATACTGACAATGATGAAAGAATATTTTGTAAACATAAATTCCAAGAAATGTTTTCACAACTTAGTTATGATAAACGTCGAATTTTTCAAGAAATAATAAAATTTAAAAAAAACTTCTTTCATCTATGGTCCTGGTGGATCTGGAGAAACTTTTCTATACAAAAGATTAATTTATTGTTTCATATAAATTGAAAAAAAAATTCTTACGATGGCTTGGACAAGTATTGCTTCTATTCTGCTTTCAAAGAAAATAACCACTTACAAAACTTTCAGACTTCCTTTAGACTTAAGCACTATTAAAAGTGCATTTTTCCAGTTTGAGCCAGATAAACAAAAATTACGTAATGTAATAGTAATTATTTGGGATGAAGCTTCTATGGTACCAAAAAAAGCGTCAGATATCGTTGATAGGACTCTAAAAGATTTATGTAGTAGTGATAAGCCCTTTGGAAATGAAATAATAATTTTAGGTGGAGACTTTCGTCAAATTCTCCCAGCAGTAAAAAACAGAAGCAAAATTACTATTGTTCAAAAAATCATAAAATTTTCCAATTTTTGGTCTTTATTTAATATTTTTTATTTAAAAAATAATATACGTTTAATTAATAAAAAATTTTCTTCATTGCTACTGGATATGGGAGAAGGCAAAATTATAACTTTTATAATTTCTCAGACATGAAAAACAAATGATTTATGCTCTTCAATTTTTAGTAATAATGATGATTCTTTTATGAGTGAAGCTATATTGACATCTCATAATAAATACAATTACTTTTTGAGTGAAAAAAATTTCAAATAATATGGTAGAAACATAAGTAACGTACTTTAGTATTGGTAAAGCAACTCACAAAGGAATAGATAAATTAGACGACAAAATTTATACTTATTTCTCCTCAGAATATTTAAATAGTAGTAAAGGAGGTCTTTTTTTACACGAATTAGATTTAAACATCAACGCTATTGTTATGAAGGACTTTGCAATGGTACAAGATTACGAATTACAAAATTATTTAAATACAACATCGAAGCTGGAATAATCTCAGGTAAAAAAAAGGAAATAAAGTCTTTAGTCTGAGAATAACACTCAATACCATTAATTCTTCTTCACTACCATTTATCATTATACCAATTTATCATTATACCAAGGTCAAAGTTTTGATGCCTTAGGGTTATCCTTTAGAAAACCATTATTATCTGATGGGCAATTAAATGTTGCACTGTCCAGATGTTCAAACCAAAAACAAATTTTTATCCCAATTCAATCAGAAAACAAATTTGAAATCAAAAATATTGTTTGGAATGAAATTTTACAGTAACAAAAAAACTGTTCTATAGTTCATTACTATTCTTATACTTTCTTGCAAATTTTATCTTTCATCAAAAAAGCAAATTTCAGTACCGTCTAGTACCCAGATTTATGTAATCATAAACAATCCGTTTTTTGTAATATGTTTTCAGATACACCATTATGGATGCAAAATTTTATCAGCGTGACAGATGTAACTCAAAATTTTCAAATTAAACGTGTCTATCATCGCACGAAAAAACTCACAAAAAAAAATTTTTTGTATGTGATCTGTATAGCATTGTAATACTAGACGAAAAAAACTATTTGCGTTACACAAAGGAATTCCAAAACATTGAAAAAAATTTTTCGTGTATTCAATGCGAAAAAAATTTAAAAAAGAAATTATTACTTACAGAGACATTTGAAAAGTAATGAAAAAAACGTTCAAAAAAATATTTGTCAAAATTTTGGAAAAGGTTATGTAAAAGCAGAGGACCTAAAAAGACATTTTAGAGTTTATAATTAAAATAAACATCGTAAGTAAGATAATTGTAGCAAAATTTTTTGTTATGGTCAAATAAAATTATATGTAAAAATTAGACCACTTGTAACTGTTAATCTATAAGGCTTCACGAATGTGTTAACATTGTAAGTGGAGAAGCTGGGGGGCAGTTGGAGGGAGGAGTTGGGTGGGAAGCGGGGGGGAGGAGGGGGGAGCTAGCAAAAAAGTAGGATTACTCGAAAAATGCAAGAAAATAAAAGAATAACTACCTTATTTGGGGGGGAGCTGAGGGAAAGCTAGGAAGAGTGGGTGGAGGTGGAGGGGAGCGGGGGGGAGCAAAACCTCGCTTTAACTCTTACGACTATATAATATAGGAAGTTATATATATACAGGATGATATTCAATGGTGTCATTTCCAGGTAACAGCGTGTAGAGCAGTTTCTTCTAAAGTTAATATTATCTAAACTAATTTTTTAGGGAAAACAGCTTTTAAATGGAAGGCGATTAAAAATACGTTCCAAACTACCTGTAAATAAGGTTAGAAGGATATAGCGCGCCCTCATGAAATTATGACGTTGCTACGTTGTCATTGAGCTTATTTGTTGAGCAGTGAGGACTGTATACATGGCTATATCCAGGTGCGCATACACAAGCGTCTGCTGTCCTATACTACTGGCAATTTGAAGGTTGGCTGTTACAAAATAAATACTGTCTGCTCGTTATGCTGTCATCTTTTGAAGCCATGCATCAGATGTAATTGTAAGAATATTTTAAGGATAACATGTAAAATTGTGTAACAGCAAGAGTGTAAGGGGATAACCGTATCACTCACTAATAATCGTAAAAGTTATTTAGATTACATTGCAAAATATTATAACAATAATATTTCAAATGTGACGATTTTAATAAAGTTTTAGTATCTCTTTTTAGATAAATGAACTTATACCTTACACATTTTATCGCAAACAGAAGTTCTATAAGCTGATCAAGTCGAGACTAACATAAATTTTAAGGTAATAAGTAAAAGTAAACTCACATCATCATGTACATGTGTACTTATACATATTGATATTTGTTTGTCCAGATGCTTTCTGTCTTAGACACTCTCATTTTTGGAGCATCGAGAGTAATCTCTGCATTTCGTGGGCAAGGACGGACTTTTACAGATTCTGCTTCTGAATTCGTGCAGCGCGACTGTGGAATAGATTGCCCTCTGATCTGCGAGTGCTGGTGTCTCGTCCGAGCTTTAAACATCTCTTGAGGAAGCACTGTCTATACCAATACTTTGGACAGTAGGCATTGCATGGGATTGTTGGTGTTACTTGGCGGGTACTTGCCGGGTACTTGCCGGGCACTTGGCGGGTACTTGCCAAGCACTTGGTGGGTACTTTCCGGGCACTTGGCTCGTACTTGCTGGGAACTTGGCAGGTACTTGTCAGCCACTTGGTGAGCACTTAGAGGGTACTTGCCGGGTACTTGTCAGCCACTTGGTGGGCACTTGGCGGGTTCTTGCCAGGTACTTGGTGGGCACTTGGTGGGCACTTGGCGCGCACTTGGTGGGTACTTGCCGGTTACTCGGTGGGTACTTGCTGGGTACTTAGCGAGTACTTGGCAGGTACTTGCCAGGCATTTGGTGGGTATTAAAATCAAACTGACCAATCGACTGACTGACTAAAAAAAAGCCTACCCTATGTTTATGAAAATTATGAATTTTTAAAATCAAGTATGAACAATTTTTTTTCGTTGGTGGCACTGCTTAAGAGTTGTTAACGGAAAAAATAACATAAGTTCATGATCATTATTTCTTAACACCTATTTTTTTGGTACTAAAAGCGCATGTATGTGACACTTTTTATAACCTTACTTCCAAGTAATCTGTAAATTGTGTAAGAAAGTGTAAGATACATACTTTCGTAGTCAAATAGAATCTTACGTGCTTTAGAAGTGTTAACCGTAAGCTATTTTGATTTATTTTTGTTTGTGTTTTACAAAGACTTACGTACTCAACGATTCATATTAATAATAACACGATAAATCAACTTATAATTTTATACATATTTCGAAAGAGAAGCTTTACGTCATTGATGTATTATTAGGTTTAAAAAATTTTATTTAGTTTTTTACGTTTCCTACGGTTTCTACAACTCATTGAAGTTTGCGGCAGTTTCTTACAAATCTATCAATGATAGTATCATGAGATAGATTTTTTACAAAGTTATCAGTATTCTTCTGTATATTCATAAGAAACTATCAAAAACATAAGAAAGTCGTAGACAATGTAGAAAACGTAAGAAAATCGCTTCGGAAGATAAGAGTGAGTGAGTCAAAAAGTGCGTGGACAAACAAATATCAATATGTATAATTACACCTGTACATGACGATGTGTGTTTACTATTACTAATTATAAAAAAATTTGTGTTAGTCTCAACTTGCTCAGCTTATAAAACTTCTGTTTGTGATAAAATGTTTATGATATAAGCTTATTCATCTAGAAAAGGATACTAATACTTAGTTGAAATCATCACATTCAAAATATTATTGTTATAATGATTGCAATCAAATTTTAATAACTGTTATGATGATAAGTATTACCATACGTTTATCCGATAACACTCTTTTTGTTACATGATTTGAAATGTTATCCTTAAAATATTCATACAATAACATCTGATGCATGGCTCCAAAACATAACAGCATAGGGAGCAGACAATATTTATTTTGTAACATCCAACCTTCAAATTACCAGCGGTGTAGTATAGCAGACACTCGTGCGTGCGAACATGGTGCGAACGTGCGTGCGTGCAAAATAGCCATGTATACATCTCTCACTGCTCACCAAATGAGCTCAATGACAATGTGGCAACGTAGCGAGTTCATGCGGGCGCGCCATACGCTTCTAACCTCATTTAGCAGTAGTCTGGAACGTATTTTTAATCACCTCCCATTTAAAAGCTATTTGCCCTAAAAAATTAAATTCAGCGGGCTTCGCATCAGAGAAAATTGCTATGAGCACTGTTCTTGGAAAATGCAACAAATACGTATTATCGTGTATATATATATATATACATATANAATAATAGAGCAAATTAATAGGCCAAAACTTTTCCCAGTATTTAATCCAGCAAGATAAATGCGAACAAACAACTTCTTAAATAAAATATTTAGGAAATAAAATAGATGATTATAAAAAAAAAAACCCAATTTCAAGAAACTTGGAGCAGTTAAAAATTTATGAATTCCAACAAATTGCACGAAAATACGTAGAGTTTTAACACTCACGGGATATTAAAAACAGTTTAGTTAAGATCATTCCAAAATTGCAAAACCTTCAACCCTATTAGTATAAAAAAGTTAAATATTTTATTGAACTAAGACTTAGAAAGAGAGCTATGAAAAATTAAAATCAGCTTTGTGTGAGGTCCTGGTACTTGCATGTGTCTATCTTGACAAAGCATTTATTTTAACTACCAACGCATTTTACGTTGCTCTTGGTACTATTTTAGATATAAGAGAACTAAGAGAAGACTATCCTGTAGCCTAGATATTTTGCACTCTTAATAAATGTAAAAGAAATTACTCTACAACTGAAAAAGAGTGTTTAGCAGAAATAGCCACCGTACTGCCTTTTCAATACTATTTATACGGACGATAATTGATAGTTTACAGAGACCACGAGCCTTTAATATAAATTGAATGAATAAAAGACTCCATGAGTCACCTTAATCAATGGAGAGTCCAACTTCACGGGTACAACTACACCTATAAGTACAAGCCCGGACGTTGAAATCAAAATGCTGACGCTTTATCAAGTAACTTTGCATATTCTTGTTAAATAAATACCGTAAATGATTGCATAAATTTTAAAGAAAAGCGTAAAAGAGTTAGAAAAATTTAAAATTTTGGCAATAGCAGAAGCAGTAGTAGCTCTAATAGCTCAAGCTCTGACTCGAAGGCTAGTTATTATCAAACATTACAGGCATGTTTTCACAAACACTTCAGACTCTAACGACACATAAATTCTACATAAATTGGAAGATAAAAAGAACAAGCAGGTATTGATACTCTGAAGAAATAAATCTTTACCTTTTAGCCTCTTGATCACTAAACCAGATTCACTACCAATTTCAACCACAAACGATAATAAGACACAACAAGCAGGTATTACTAAAGCCAGTGACTTAGAAGAAGTATTTAACTTATTGGTACAACCATGCAATCCATGCTCGATCACCAACACATGAAGATGCTTTGAAAAGTAGTCTTGAAAAGAATAAAAAAAATAATGAAAAGCCTTATTCTTTAAACAATAGTTTGCAAAATACAAATCTTGCTGACCTATTCTCGTACTAAAATTATTACATACTGCCAAAACTGATAAATAATATAGGGAATAATGGACCAGATTTAACAAAAAAAAAATCTTCAAAATTTTAATATTACAAAATTATATCCGTTCTAAAAATAACGAATTTTCAAAATTATTGTTAAGAATTTGAGAAGGGGACGTAAAATCATTTAAAATTCTTAAATCCTGGATAACAGAGGATGTCTGTACTAAAATATTTGGTAATTACAGCAACTATATTGACAGTAACACGACACTTACTCCACATAATAAATATTCTTTGCTCTTTAACAATAAGATTTTGAGAAAATTACATGGTAAACTGAAACTCTTTACAGTTCAGATACTGCGACATATAAAGGTGTTGATAAATCAGATGATAATATTTTTCTAAATTTTCCTGTAGAAATGTTAGAAAACATCCGTAAAGGCTTGTCACCTTATGAATTTAAATTAAAAATAGGTACAACAGTAATGTTAATTCAAAATTTGGGTATATCAAATAGATTATGTAACGGTATACGATTGCGAATTACTAAGATACTGAAGTATAACGTAGAAGGCGAAATAGTAACGGGAAAAAAAATTGGTAATAAAGTTTTTATTCCAAAAATAACAATAAATACTGAAAATACTTCATTATTACCTTTTATTATTTACAGAAAACAATTCCTATTAGTTGTCGCATTTGCTATGACTATAAATAAGTCGCAAGGTCAAAATCCTAATAATGTGGGATTATACTAAACAAAACCTTTATTTTTTCATGGTCAGTTATACGTGGCTTTATTAAAATGCAAAAATATAGTATTGTGTCAAATATTCATAACTTGATTTAATTATTATTTTTTTATGTATACGAAAAATTCATAAATTAATAATACATACTATGAATGAATTTCGTTTTTATCTAGTGTACCAATTTCAGCATTAATTTAAAACAAAATAGAAATGGACGTAAGTCTTCGTGGTTACACAAGGCTTTACAAGATGACTCATAAAGTAATGCGTAATTTTCATTGTTTACATTAATGATACTCTAACTTTAACTTAAGGTTATGCACGTATAAAAAAAAATGTGTAATAAAGGACCATATAAGTAATGATATATAATAATTATGCGCACCAATATATGTGTAAGTATATATTATTTGGTTTCAAAATATTGTTAAATCCATATAAATTGGTTTATAAACGTACTTAGTTGTATAAATAATAATGTTTCGCGCAACAACTTCCTATGACTCAATTAAAAACTTTAAATTTCTTCTACACGATAAAATTAATTATGGCAATAAGACAGTTTTGTCAAAAAAAAGGTAAAGACGTTATGATTACAGTCAGGTTACGAAAAAGTGGTGTGGAGAGGCAGTGGGGGCCATGAAAAAATTTGTGGGGGTCGTTTGAAGACGTTCAAAAACATAATGGAATAACATATAAAATTTCAGGGTTACTGCAATTGCAATGGGTTTAATAGAACATGATTCTGATATCGACAATATTTTGAAAGAAGCCATAGTAATTATATTTCCATACTAGTTAAGACAATTTTATGCTCGGTTTTTGATTTCAGAAAATATTCAAGGAGATAAAATATGGAATGAATATAAAAAATATTTTACG
>NW_019379685.1:654096-674733 GCF_000648655.2 Copidosoma floridanum
GCAAATGGGGCGCTGGGGGTTGGGGGGGTTGTGTGGAATGCTCCACTGAGTTAACTACATTGTATAGGAAGATATGTATATGTATTAAAGTTCTATAAAGTGTTGTGTAAACTCTCAAGGATGTAGACTCTTTAGTATATATGCAAGGCAGCAGGTAGAGCTACAAAAGTTAAGTTACTGGAACAATACCATAGGGCAAGGAAAGTAGAGGAATCTCTTAAATTTTTTTAATCATTACGTTATGTAGCCCTTAATTACTCAGCTTTATGTATTAACCAAGCTGCCTTACACATATTCACATGTATAGTGGCTAAGGTACACTTCTTAGAGATTTCTTACAAAATATTAAAAATGATTCGTCTCTTATTACAAATTAAAAAGAACCTATTTTTTTAAGATTAGTTATTTCCAGGATAAAAGGTAAAGCAAGAAGTCTAGACGTATCACCAATAAATACATAAGATGATCGTTTAAACCATGTAAAGGCACACTTTGCCCTTGTGAAACTTATGCTCAATACATCACTAACATTTAAATTCCTCAGTTAAAACAGGGAGAAACTGTTCGCTACTTTTACGAGAGAATTTTTTAACTCCCTTATCAAGGCTCTATACCAGCAATTAAAGAGGCCACTTCCAACAACATTCCTGAAAACTAACAGCCTGATTCCAAGTAATCTCTAAAAGTATTTATCTGTAAAGGATGAATGCAAGTCCTACCCAATAAGCTTTAAGCCAACATAAGGTTACAACTCACAAAAATGTTTAAAGGTCCTGAATTTTAGAAGCCAAAGAAGTTGAAAAACCATCATACCCCAACAGTTACGCTACCATGTACAATCAAAATTCACATACGTACCTTGCTAAGCAGTAAGATTCTACAGGAAGACAAAATACGACAGTTTACCAGCAGGTCAGACAAAAACATTTATCACTTTTTAACCTCATTAAGCCACCACACAATATGTTGATTTGATAATCCCATTATCTACAATCGAAATAATGTATCTTACTATCACAATCCTCTAGTCCTCCTGCTCTCAGAAAAATTTTTTCTACTTCGCTTAATTCAAAAGGAAAAATAGTATAATACCCACCTCTTCAATAAAAAAATGTATACCTTAATTAATTTGTAAAATAGTTGTCAAAATTTAATAAAACATAATTGTATCATTCTTTGAACGAATCGTGGAAAAAACATTAGAGTTTCAACCCAACACAACACCAGAACCCATTATTAGTCTATTTTAATTTTCTCTTTCACATAAGCCTACTACAGTATATATTTGGTAATTCATTGACTTTTTTTAATAGGAAATTACCCCTGTACTTGTAAGAACGTTTTGATTTCACGACAATCGCGAAATGACACTAGCTTTCGCTCAAGGTCGAATTCTTGAAATAATCAGCAAAACTTTAGACCAAATTCTTCTTAACCAGGCCATTCTTTGGATGAAAATGGTGCTCGTCACCCAGACATAGTGGTGAGCAAAAACCTGAATAAGCCTTCACTGACAAACCCATTCGTGCCATTGCCTGAGTGTCCGTCGCAAGAAACATTGGCAAAGCACCGACAGTGAGACTTAAAATTTCACAACTAAATAAAAAAAAAGATATTTTTATCATGGATACAGGAGCTGACGTCAATGCTATAAGAATATCTCACTTACTACCAAATGTTATTATAAATACTAATATGAAAATTGCTCTTGTTAGGATAACTTTTTTAAATAACATAACATCAGGAGCCGTTACATTAAATATATTCAATAAAAATAACGACTCTCACGTCTTATCACAAAAAACACCGTCTGGTGAGACAGGAATATTGAGAATATTATTTGTAGCTGAAGGAAAAGCCAGGCTTTGTTGTGATATAAAAGCCTTGATACTGAAAAAGGCCTGTCAGTCCCATTACATTTATGGAAAGAGTTGCGAACTAAAAGTGACAGAGAATGTGGACTTGAATTGCTTACTATGAAAAAATATATAAGTCAATGAAATAATTTTCATAAAATTACAGATGATATGGGTAGAATAAAAAAAAACTCGAAATCTCTGACAACTTATCAACATTCTCAGCCCATAGGAGTAACCCACAGTCAAAATGGTGTATACAACATACTGGTCAGGATAAGAGTTCTTATAGAAACTCCTGTAAGGCATGCTAGCAGCCACTGACAAGTATACTTGCGATTGATAGAAACTACTCCTTGTATATTTATAGGCGAAGCAGCAGACACATGCGATGAAGGTCGCAGCTCCCATCGGCTATAAACACTAAAGAGCAGCCAGTAGAAATGCTCAGTAATTTTGTTTTAAGCATAACGATATTGTAAGCAACTTTGACAAATAGTAAGAAAGTATTCACATCTATTTAATATCATGGGTAATGCTGTTTCACATACATCGTATGTACAACATAATATACTGACAACTGACACTTAATCTGTTTTCATTCAATATAATAGATATTCTTCTACTCTACACAAAAAAGTTAAACGTCAGAACAATAGATTATTGCAAAAATGAACCACTAGCAACTTCTCTAGCCCACACAATAGTCAACTGTGGATTGTTTTCAAAAAGCCAGGGCCCAACAAAGACAAAGGACATCGTCTCATTATAGATTACAGAAAATTGAACACTGAAACTATCCCTGACAGTTACCTTTTACCTTATATTACAGAAATAATAGAGCAAATTAATAGGCCAAAACTTTTCCCAGTATTTAATCCAGCAAGATAAATGCGAACAAACAACTTCTTAAATAAAATATTTAGGAAATAAAATAGATGATTATAAAAAAAAAAACCCAATTTCAAGAAACTTGGAGCAGTTAAAAATTTATGAATTCCAACAAATTGCACGAAAATACGTAGAGTTTTAACACTCACGGGATATTAAAAACAGTTTAGTTAAGATCATTCCAAAATTGCAAAACCTTCAACCCTATTAGTATAAAAAAGTTAAATATTTTATTGAACTAAGACTTAGAAAGAGAGCTATGAAAAATTAAAATCAGCTTTGTGTGAGGTCCTGGTACTTGCATGTGTCTATCTTGACAAAGCATTTATTTTAACTACCAACGCATTTTACGTTGCTCTTGGTACTATTTTAGATATAAGAGAACTAAGAGAAGACTATCCTGTAGCCTAGATATTTTGCACTCTTAATAAATGTAAAAGAAATTACTCTACAACTGAAAAAGAGTGTTTAGCAGAAATAGCCACCGTACTGCCTTTTCAATACTATTTATACGGACGATAATTGATAGTTTACAGAGACCACGAGCCTTTAATATAAATTGAATGAATAAAAGACTCCATGAGTCACCTTAATCAATGGAGAGTCCAACTTCACGGGTACAACTACACCTATAAGTACAAGCCCGGACGTTGAAATCAAAATGCTGACGCTTTATCAAGTAACTTTGCATATTCTTGTTAAATAAATACCGTAAATGATTGCATAAATTTTAAAGAAAAGCGTAAAAGAGTTAGAAAAATTTAAAATTTTGGCAATAGCAGAAGCAGTAGTAGCTCTAATAGCTCAAGCTCTGACTCGAAGGCTAGTTATTATCAAACATTACAGGCATGTTTTCACAAACACTTCAGACTCTAACGACACATAAATTCTACATAAATTGGAAGATAAAAAGAACAAGCAGGTATTGATACTCTGAAGAAATAAATCTTTACCTTTTAGCCTCTTGATCACTAAACCAGATTCACTACCAATTTCAACCACAAACGATAATAAGACACAACAAGCAGGTATTACTAAAGCCAGTGACTTAGAAGAAGTATTTAACTTATTGGTACAACCATGCAATCCATGCTCGATCACCAACACATGAAGATGCTTTGAAAAGTAGTCTTGAAAAGAATAAAAAAAATAATGAAAAGCCTTATTCTTTAAACAATAGTTTGCAAAATACAAATCTTGCTGACCTATTCTCGTACTAAAATTATTACATACTGCCAAAACTGATAAATAATATAGGGAATAATGGACCAGATTTAACAAAAAAAAAATCTTCAAAATTTTAAAAATTTAATCTCATGTTTTGTTTTACCAGAGTATTTGGAAGACTCTAAGAATTCTATAAAAAAAAGAAGCCTTCCGATAACATTAAAATCCATTATTAGACGCTCCAAGGCTACATATATGGTAATAAGAGACGATGTCGATACTGCAGAGAAGGAGCTTTATGTTTCTACTAGTGACCAAAAAGATTATGAAGAAAACAGAGCAATATTATGGCCCCCAGGAAAGTAACTTAATACTATCTACAAGTCTTACAGCCGCATTTAAAATGTTAGAACAGCAATCAAATGTTGAATGTGATAACCAAGCCACTTGTCAGGAGAGCACTTGATTCAGACTTTAAAAATGAACAGAAATAGATATATAATGAGCACACAAAAATGTTTAACGTATGCGAAAGACTCATTATAACACTTGTTTTGGCTAACAGGACACCTAATTCTACTAGCAATAAATTGTTATTGAATTTTAACTGTATTTGAGAACACGAGCTAAGTAAAACGCAACTACAAGTCAGTTATGTAACAACAACTACTTATAAAAATAAATTTATTTTTTGTTTGGTTGTTAATAAAAAGAGAAAAAGAAAAAATTTTGCTTCAAGATCTTAACTTGTGTTTAGTGGGCTTAGCAAAAGCAATAGAAAACAAGAATAAAGAATCATTAAGAATATCTAGAAAGAGTAAAATAACTGATAATTTATCAAGCGAAATGTTGCCCAAAGCAATTCTTGAGGAATTTAGTCATGTAAACATTGAAATAACTGTATGTTCCAGTGAATATGCTTATTTATCAAACAAAATGAGACAACAAAAGTAAATAGAATGCCACAACAGTCTTTGCTATGGGCATAGAGGCTATAAAACTTATAGAAAAATACGGAAATTGTATTACTTTGACGGTATGAGAAAAGGTATTAAAAATTTTGTACGAAAATACGAAATTTTCCAAGAACAACAACAAACACGGAGGAAAATAAAAAAAACTATGATAGTAACTGATACTTCAGCTAAAACTTCCTTAACAGTAGCCATTGATATTGTAGAACTGTTAGCAACAACATCCAAAAATAAACATATATTAACCACACAATGTTTACTTAAAATATACTGTATAGCAGTAGCTATACCCAACATTTAAGCTATCACAGTCCAGATGCTCTGGTGAGACACTTCATAGCGTTAATTTAAGTGTCTAACATAGTATTCAGAGATAATTAAAATAGTTTTTAAAATGATATTCTAACAAATTTAGCCCAAACTTTTGGTTTCAACCTCAAGACCACCTCACATTGTTATCCTCAATCTTATAGTTCATTAGAACGTAGCCATGACATGCTTGCAAGCTTTTAAGGAACAAAATCTACAACCAAACAGGACTGGGACAAAATTTTACCTATTACTTAACATAAAGACAATCCGTCGCTGCATGCAGCTACTGGGCTTACATCTTATAAATTAGTATACAACAGAAAACCATGCTCACAAAAAAGCTGTTATGAAAATCAAGAAACATCCAACAATGCAGAAATTTATTAGAAGTACTAAAATGAAGTTCATCTCATCTGTACACAATGAAAAATAACTATACTTTCGGACTGTAAGACTTTCACAAACTGTAATTTATAACTAGATCTTCAAATGCAAAGCTTGTCCAATCACTGCCGTGAACAGCTAAATACGAACCAATGCAAAGAATTAATACCTCAAACTTAAAACAATAACCTAAAAGCTTTGAATTATTACAATTTGAGATACAACAATTTTT
The DNA here is from genome assembly GCF_000648655.2 of Copidosoma floridanum. The sequence goes on from NW_019379685.1 coordinate 659,913, forward strand.
CTTACTAACCATTAACGTCTTTGACTCACCAATAACTGAATCTCATTGTGTGACGAAAAAGGGTGACCCTTCTTGAGCTCGTAGGATGGATGTTTGAGAAAATTTTGGGAAATGTAGGCCAACGATAGAGAAAAATTTGCTTCTGAATTAAACAATATTTATTTAGCGATGGAAAACGGTTTTGTTCTCGTTGCAAACCAAACACATGTCGTACGATCATACTTAGCAACACTTCGCAAAGAAATGGAACGAACAAAAATAGAAAATCTGAAACTTACACAACGGATACGGGGACTAACCAAATATTCGATGTATTTACCAGAACAGTAAGAGATTGATACAATCTAACAATCAATTATCATATGCATGATTCGTTTACATAAATTCTTGTATTACATGCTGAAATCCTTATAAACATGAAGGCAATTAAAGCAACGGCCAAAGGTCATCTTCATCCGCGTCTACTTTCATCTAAACAATTAAGTCAAATAGTAAAAGAAATTTACTCATTTGGTAACAAACATTCTTTACCAATAGATGAAATGCGAATCACTATTGGTAAGTTACATATTATTATCTGTACAACAGCTATGATAAACGACGGATAACTAGCACTTACAATAATATTTCCTTTAATCGGAAATGACCAACTTAGTTCTTGCAAAATGCATCCACGACCCATGCCACAAAAGCATACCAAAACTTACAAGGTTACGTTGATATTAAGCCAAAAACACTCTTTAGTTATAACCCAGCACCAATTTATATTATTTTCTAGCTGATATGGACTGCATCAAAGAATGGATATACCATAGTCAATTATTACTATTTAAACCACTCTATGTAATGATTAGAAAAATTTACTATACAACTTGTGAGTTTCTTCTCTTTACGAAGCCCACAAAAGAAGCTCTAAGAAAACGTTAAATGATGTTATATAGTCCTTGAAATTCCTATTAAACCAAGTTACAATACTCACAAATGGCTGTATTCTGTAAAAGATTATCTCACACTTTGTCTCATTCGTAACTAGGTTAATCGCCAAGAACTAATATCGATAAGGAAATCTCTATGATAAAAATTAATTCATAATCATTAAATCATTTATTTTGCAGTTTATACTTTATATATATTTTTTCTTCTATTTATAAACATCATTTATTTAATTTTTGTGTGTGTGTGTTTTTTTAAAATTTTGGTTCCTTAAACAGTTTGCATTTCCACAACAAATATTTGCTAATGTAAAACTTAAAGGTCAAATACTTTGCAGATATTTCCACCTCTGGTAAGGAATTATTTACCACTTCAGCAAAAGTAAATAATAAGCTGAGGTTGTATATTTCGTTCTCAGAACCTTCCCCAACTGTTGCCAACTTTGATAGGTGACGACGCTGACACACACTTGGATTACTTTTGGCTGCCATCATGTCCGTTAAACGTACAAGAAGAAAAAAAAGTTGTATTATTACTATTACAACAATTACAACAACTGTTTGATATATATAACGTTTAGTTCTTTAATCCTCTTTATTGGCATCAACGCTTTTGTAACTACCTCTATCACATATGAACAAGCTACCACGAACCATACGCATCGTTCCTTAACTCCAATATGCATACGTGTTCCAGAACGACGGTGTACTCCAAACCTAACATCACCATATCTCGACTTTGCTGTAGGTATTACCGATGAAACCTCGACAAGCAACAATATTTTACTACCGTCAAGAGGAAAAAAAAAACAACAAAAAAAATAGTTTTTTATGACTCCAAAACGCTTGTTTGACAATAAATTATCTTATCTTTAATCACTTACTCCTAGTCGGATCAAACCATTCCACGTCTGATATACTGGCCTTAGTTGTAATTGTAGGTCAGCACCCACTACACAGAACTCTTTATTCCACATCTAATTAAAAAACCATTCTTTTTGGGTGTACTTTAACAACCTAAGCTAAAAACAGTAATAAGTAGGATGCACAACAATTATAACTTACAATAAATAATTTTATAAGTTTTCTGACTTAAACAGTTGGATCTCGACGACACATGTAATAAAAGACCTTCGTAGTCGAAAACTAATTGTTAGTAATATCTATGTTTTTAATCTTTAATAAAAAAAAAAAATTAAAAAAATATCAATAAAAATTTTTAAAAAATCAAAAAACAGAGCTTTTGCCATAATAAAACAAAGTTTCACAAAATTTTTTTTTACCAGCTTACTCATACTCCGCGTTAAAGTTGTACTCTAATTTTGTTTTATACATTTTGTAAGCAAATCATACGTACGTACAAAGCAACTAGCAAAAGACATAACGTTTTGAAGATGTATTTCCAGCCACTGACTTTTAACAATGTTAAGTTTAACACTAGTGAACTGTAAAATTATGATCAAGCCCTATAGTGAATATTGTGTCTAATAATAGACATAGTACCCTGACACAGTGGAGCAAGTTATGCCCAAGCCACACGTATTTTGGTGTTATGATATGATATCGCATGCCACATACTAAACATTTATTACTTTGAATCACAGAGGTTCGTTTTTAAATTATAAAAATCCAAAGCTCGGTGATCTCGAAACATCGAGCGATACACCTGCTTCTGCAATCACGTGACACATAACCATCTTTTTTTGAAACAAGCCACCGTCACACAACTTGAACCACGCGTGCAACCTCTAACATTTTTATAAAGGGCTTATCTTGCAACCATAATTCACAGAAATGCATCCAAGAATGTGAATAAACAACAATTTACATATTTTTTACTGCGTATGTCCACAAGAAATATCATACACAGCTTTGACTGCAACTTGTACTTAATAAAAGATCAGTGACATCAGTAGTTTTAACCGTCAATAACTGCATAATTGTTGCACCACGACTTTGCTTGTGTCAATTGAAAGTAACTACGTCAAGCACTAATTGGTCATGTGAATCCTTAACCTTACGAGTCCTCCTTAATTTCAAGAGCGTAAGAACTCCTCGTACATAACGATATTCACCTTTTCTCTTTGATCAGGTGCTTAAAGGCAACTATAAAGGTGTAAACGTAGGTAGTTGCTCTTTAATAAAGCTCTATGAAAATGCTCACAGCGTATGTCGCACAGTTCTTTGATTAAATCTTAACATATGTACTATGAGAGAAAACTAAAGCTACTGCATGTAATTATAATCAACATCTATACAAAGATATTTCTATGCTAAAATTTTCTTTCTTTTTTTATCTTAGGAATTTTAAGCCCACGAGGGCTCAACCAAAATAAGTGTTACAATATTTTTCCGACCCCATTATAGTAATAAAGCCGTGTATAAAGCTATTTACATCGCTGCAAAAAGCTCTGTCTTTCTCTTCAGGCGCATGAACCTAAAGGCCTGATGGCTCTGTTTTATTTGACCTCCGTCAGTTGTACTGGGCCAGTAGCTCCTCCCCTCTATGCAGCGTACCATTAACACTACGTCCACATTTATAGCGGACATTATAAGTATATACGTATAGCTCAACTCCAAATATATAACGTATTGGTCTCTTTCCTGCACCCCGCACTACTGTACCGATTTGACTGACTATCAAAGTGGCTGCTTAGTTTATTGCCCGAAAACAAAAAAAAAATTCAATTCTAAAAGTTATACTTCTATAGGCGCGTGCCCTACGAAGTAAATCAACAATTTTAGATTGGTGACCTTTGGAACAATGTAACAGAAGTGGATTTTTTCTAATTCTTACCCATTTACAGCATATTTATAATAACAACACACTTGTAGTAACAAAGTGCAAAAATAAAAAACTTATTTTTTTTTTTTACATGGATTAGAAGTTTTTGAGATTAACAAGTTCTTTATTTTAAGTTATTTTTTTTATAGTTATTTTTTTTTTTTACATGGATTAAAAGTTTTTGAGATTATTAACTATTATGTCAATTTAAAAATAACCGATAGAGAATATAGATATAACGTTAGTTACTAAGCAGCTATTTTATTAATTGTAGAATTATTATTAGTTCTTGTTAACTTACTTATTAGTTAATGCTTAAAAGTGTTATTACAAACTTAGTTGTTGGCTTGCGAAAATAATTATTCTGTTCTGTTGACATAGTCACAGGTAATGTTTTAATTTCTTTCTTATTTTGTAAAGATGTTTAAACATGAAAAGAATTTATTGCTGTACTTGAATCTAATATATATACAAAAGTTACTAATTAACTTAGTTGATTAAGTCTAAATAATGTGTTCTTTTGTTATGACGTTCTTAATATTAACATAACATTGCTTCATATTTTATCTTATACATTATAACTTCATGTAGCCAACGTCTACAAAAGAACAAATGGAAATTTTTTTCTCCATAATTCTCAAGTCAACGTAATCTTAGTATCAAATTATATTAAAAAATCGTTTTCTAAGTTCATCATCGTCAAAGTTAAAATTTCAACAAACATCTATTTTTTTCTTCTGTTTTTTACCTCATGGTAAACGTAAAAAGTCAACATTTAGCTTACAAGGTTGCAACATTAACTAATTTTGTATGTCGTAAACTGATGTCGTAATAATATATAAAAATAAAGCCTACACTAGTTTTCAAACGTCAAATAATACTTTAATGCGTAATCCAGTTTTTTTTATCATGAGTAAACACATCATGTAGAATAACTTTTTTAAATTACAATAAAATTAGAGCCATGGCATTTATCCCACTGTCAATTGTAATACTTATTAAACTAATTGTTTAGAAAATCATAAATAAGCTAATTACATAAATATGTTTATTGTCATAAGGTTTTCATGAATAATTATCTTTATATGCATAAGTATGATTACAAATTAGTTTAGAGTAATAGTTCAATAGTTTTAATTATTTTTTTTAGGATTAAAGAGCCTTGATTCCCTGGGACTTGCTCATAATCATCTTCATGAAGTTCCAGCTCGAGCTTTTTCTTACCTGACACTTCTGAATTCATTAGAACTTGAAGGAAATCAAATATCTCACGTCGATTCAGATGCATTTATTGGCTTGGAAGGTAAAAAAGTTTTCTAACTACTTAGCATAATTTTTTTTCTTACTTGTAGCTTTAAGGTTGTTAAAGATATGTAATAGGTAATAAACTTGATGAAACTTACGCCTCCAATGAATATTGAAGAGCTCTTGATGGATCCTTTACTGTTTTACAAGTCATAGGATTAGCTGGTGTTTAACTATGCTACTTAATATGCTTAAAATTAAGTAAGACTTTTATTATTTAAATACTACTTGATCTGTTTATGAATCATAAAGACCTTCATAATCCGAATAAAATTATATTACCTCAACAATATTGACTTTGATCTTGTAATATGCTTTGTTACATTGTATGACACTGTTTTTGTCAACTCACCAACCATTGATTTAATTATTTAGGGATCAATATTCAGATTTTATTCAGATTAACAACATAACTAACACCAATTACTAAATGAATAACCTTATAACTAAATAATCTGACCAGTAAATATAGTGGACTTTTGCATAGTAGCGGAGCACTGTATGCCTTGTTTGTAAAATTTAGAAATATGTTCTTAAACAAGGAAAGCAAGTGCGATCGCTGTTTATAGAATCGACGCGTAAGTCATTTTCGTTAAAGTGCACAAAAATTAAATTCGTTGCTTTACAGAAGTATTAATTTGTCTTCTTTATTGTTCACGCAACTGGAATAAGGAATGCAAAAATATTTTGTACAGTTACATTACAGAGTCTACTTAAAAATAAACATTACTTAAAGTGTAAATGCTTTGTGGTAGGAGACGTGCTGGAATATTTTAAAACTTTTTTTTTTCAGCTAACGCCTTGTTTGGCTGAATTTTAAACGTATCTTTTCTTATACATCTTTTTCGATTGTTTGCTTCACCTTTCGTTTTTTTATTGTTTTAAGGCTTATTTATCTTTTAGATAAATTTTTCTTCTATTATTAAGATTATTATACTGGGGCTTGTACTGTTTTATATAATTTAAAGCTAAAGTTAAGTATGAATCTCAACTAACTGTTTCTTCTTCTTACTGATCAATATTGAGTCTTCTAACCTGTTTTCCATTATTACGTTATTTTTTATTTTTTATTTTTTTGTTGTCTTGTACGTTGACCACATTATTCTAGAGAAAATGTTGATTTTCCTTCAACCTTTTTTTTGCTTAGTATCTCAAGATTCCTTACTTGCAGTTACTTTATTCGTAATGTCTGCATTGCCTTTTATAACATTGTTTAAACTGTTACTGATGTTAGTACGGGTGTTGAGGCAAGCTGAGGTAGTAATGATGTTGGTAGTTATAATGGTAATGACGTGGGTGGAGGTATTCTTGGTGTCAGTAGTGATGGTGTTAGTTTGTTTCTGGTAAAATTTTTTGTTGTTAATGGTAGTGGTAGTGGAGGTGGTGGTAGTTGTTGCATTAACTAATGTATTGTAGGGATTCCACTAAGCAAAATTTGATATTCTACATTTGTAATCTTCAATTTCCTCACGATAGTAACACTATGCTGAGCATGAGGTGTTTCTGCTACCACTGATATTACAAGTACCACTGCTGCAGTTGCTTGTAGCACTTTTTCTCTTGCAAGTAGTGCTGCTTCTATTAGAGTTAGCATTATTGCAGCTATTATTGGTGGTGGTTGCGCTGCTGCTGTGGCCCGTTGTATTGCTGTTGGTAATAGTGGTAGTGCTGCTGCTGCTCTTGATGCTATTGCTTTTGTTAAAATATATTTGTACAATATTTACGTTATAGACAACAGTTCAACTGTCACTTGATATCAACATGCTTATACTTGTTAAGCTTTTAATATGGGCTAGAATATAATAGTGGCAATTAATATGATCAAGCAAACATTTTGTACATAAATAAAGGCTACTAACCTAGCGAAAATAAAATACATAATGTAGTACTTTAACTGTACGTCCAGTAGGGTTATGACTTAATCTTTATTACAATATAATTTTTAGTTAAAGAAAGATAATAATAAGTTACAAGTCTTTACAGTATATAATGATGCTAAAATTGGCAGCAACTTTGAAGTAAACGTGAAATATCTCAAAAAAATTTTAGTTGCTGACAACGATTTACTTTTTTGTGCTAGATGTATAGTCATGTTTAAACAAATAAGAGCAACACTGTGTTGTAGTATAAAAACCAATATTTAATCCTCCATTTAGCTCTTCATTAAGCTGTAAGTCATTATCTTTGCAAAAAAAAAAAATTCTCTAGTATAACAATAACATCAGAGTCTACAACTTAAAAAATTTATGGGTTACAATAATACAAAATGTCAAAATGCGAAGAATAAATTTAATTAAATGTTTCTTAAGTGATTTAATGATTAACTTCACCAATTCGTGATTCGAAAAAATGAAGAATAAGCAGAAATGAGTCGATGTAGGGCTTTTAAATCATTACGGAACTCAATATGGCCCTTAGGTGTATTAACAGGTGTAAATAAGTTGTATTAAATGAATTAAGCTAGTAAGCCCGTCCTAGATTTAATATATGCAATAATTATAATGAACTACTTATACGATAAAATTCATACAGGTAAATTAATATTCGTCATACTTAGCGTTTGTGACTTATTTTAAGCAGTATTATACAATTTTCACTAAGATTTTATAAGAAGTTATATTGGAGATTAGTTTTTTACACTGATACAAATAATACAAATAGTCTCATGTGTGAAATGATAAATATTATTTTTGAAATATTGTGAAAAATATTTTAGAATTTCACATATCTGTTAATGCAAGAGATAACGATTTAACATACCATAAAGGAATAAGAGAATTGTAGCCCTAATAAAAGACGAATACAACATGATGATAATTTAGAAATTTCTTAGGCTTCACAGCAAGATATATGGTATATGTGTGGATGCTTAAAAACTGGTTAAAAAGTAAAAAGAATAATGAACCCTGTGGTCAACACTAATGTATGTTTTAAGCATTACGTAAGATGTTCGCCAAAGAATAGAAGCATAATTAAAAAATGCAGAAATATTAGATCATGAATAGAACTTTATAAAATATTTATTTAAAAATATTAGAGTTGTACTTCGTACACAAGACATAGATCGAACCCCAGCAATCTCATAAAAACTTAAGTTTCTTGTTCTAGAGTTCCAGAAATAAGCTAATACATTGTTAAGATAATACATTATTAGATCAAATGCTGCCACATGGGTGATAAGTAGTAGTCAATCTTCCGGTTGACCAGTTAAGCATAACTTTTCTATTAAATATATTGCTTGCCTTGCTAATGAAAACTTTTTTACCTTCTTTGGATTTTGGTATTGGTTTGCTGCTACCTTGACGCACTATTTTCTAACTTTTCAATACTTGAACTTTTGTTTGTACAAGTGTTTTGAAGTACGACTAAACCGCATACATCTATTTACTTTGAGATTGCTACAAGTAAAGATCAAAAATGAAAGGTACGAACGACTTTTAAAGACCCAGCACTACAGCTATTGGAGTGACTTTCTATACACGTACACATTTTGAAATGTATTTTTATTGAGATGTACGGTTAAAGCTAAGAAGCTATTAGTTTTACAACAAGTATATAGACCACATTATAGCGTAAGTATTGTTGGCGAGTAGTTTGCCACCGTCTAAACGCTTTTCTTATTTGACAATAACATTTAAATACAGAACATGTTATTTTGTAGCTTTCTCTTTGAAATTTATGTCTGCACTGAGTGAGAAAGTAAATAGTAAGCTTATATCTTAATTGCAAAGTTCAACGCTTGTATACTTTGTATTTCTTATTTAAGTAAAGTTTATTAACTATAAATCAATATAAAGTGATACGTTATTGTTTTTGTAAACTGTTTTTTTTTATTTCTCTTTATTCACAAGACTATGTCCTGCCTTGCAAAACATCATGATTAGTTTCCAAAGGTTTGATCATCATGACTAAGCGTTTAAACAAATTAAAGTTCACTTGTTGAAGCTGCCTGACAGGACCTGAATACTAACAGCAAAAGTGCTTAAGGAGTCATTGAGTCATTAGTAGTGCTTGAAAAGGGGTTTGTAGTGCAGTTATAAAAATGGGTAGTAAAAAGTATACTAAAATTTTATGCATCTTACATTTTCTCATAAGCAAACTTTGATCTTTACCTTTTATTCTCTTGCTTGCTGGTTTAAGTTAAGCGACGATATAGAGAATGGAGTATCCTTATTTACGTATAGCATTAATGTCACTTAATACGCAAAAAATTGACAAACAGTAAGCCAGAGATATAATCAACGTTAAGAAGCTGTTGCCTTAGAAAAATAGTTTATTTAGAATTTAATAAAATTTGATGAAGAGTATTTTAACATCCCTACGCTGAAAAATGTTTTTAAAAAAATAATAATAAAAAAACGACTCAAAGAAGCAAAACTACTTGATTAAGCTTTGACGAATATAGTTTCAATAAAATATGCTAAATACTAAAAAAGTTTTCACTTTTCATTAGTATTCATGAAAAACAACTTTGCTGCTGATGGTGCATGATTTCGTAAAACGTCTGTAGCCACTACTAATGATATAAAAATATCTAGAAGTTACTGGGTGGCGTATTAGAAGTGAGCTTCTCATAACGTACATTTAAATGGTTTCACAGATCTGCAACTTTTTAAAAAGTTTTTAGGTCAATGCTCTAATTTAAAGTCAAGAGTTTAGCAATCATCTTTAGCAGTATGGGAAAAAAGTAATTCTTACAACTGTGGATATTTGTCCTTGAAATTTTTCTTGAAAGAAACATAACTTTTTAATACAGTGTAAAACAATTTAATTACACTTGGATGGGCATGAAAAAAGCATTGATACTTGCATTCCTAGTACGTCTTCTGTTCTTAAAATGTAGTGTTCTTAACCATTTAAATAATTACTAAAACATACCGACGTTCTTGGCTTAGTATAACTTTTGACATTTAATTTAATTCAACTTATTAGTGGAAACATAGTTATTGTTATGTAGACAATGAACTAGTTGTATGAGCAATTGGTACGTTTAATGAGCAAAACAATAACACGTTTTAAAACAGTTGTTTAGTGCAATTATACTACTAATTTTGAATATAAACACTTAAAATGTCATCTTAAAGATTTTACTAAACGAGTTTTAAAACATAGTTATACACTGAAAAATATGAGCAACCGTATCGGTGGTACAAAACTGCCAAAACAGTAGTGCTCGCCACAGTTAGTCTTGCACCTTAACATCCTGCGGCTATCACAGGAGAGTCCAGAAATTGTTGCGTAGGATTCCTCTTTGTCCATAGGATTGTGTACCCACTGGTTTAGGTTAGAAGTCCGACTTGTCTGATAAACTCTCGAACGATTTAACCACGGTGATTTTACCTGGCTCGATTCGTTGCTTGTCTCGTAGGGATCTTAATTCTGCGGGTTGCAACGGCTTAGGGGCATATCGTTTCCCGAAAGCAGTCTTCCCTCATTCTACAGGTCCTCCCACATAACTTTGGGTATAACTGGTGCAGGAGAGTTGTATCTTGGTAAGGAGGTTCTGTTTCCTTTTCTCCGATTTCCAGCCATCTGTAATTCGTCCACGTCCGACTCACCGCATCGATACTTTAAGGCTGACTCCGATGAGCTGGATCACTTCTTCTGACTTCTTCTGCTTCTCGGCAGCCACCGAGCAGCGTGGTGCTAGAATGGGTGAACTTGACTTTTTTTTATAATCCTGGAATTCACTCGCTACAGCCGAAGCATTAGGATATCTTTCAGATAGTACTGGTGGGTTCGACACGAATGCAGTGCCCACTGCATGTAGTAAGCTCTGCGCTTTGAACGGGGGACCCGTCAGTCCAGGGATTATTAAATACTGCGAAACAGTGCTATAATACTGCATAAAATACATGAAATAATATTCCATGCGGGGAGGTACCACAAGCCTATCAACTATAACTCATGGCATAGGAGACTACTCATAATATGAGCTGATAGCCCGTCCTCCTTGAGAAGGAGTCATCACTGGCCTGATTATGGTCCACGTAGTCGTGGTCGAGGTAGCAGTCGCACAAGAGGCAGCAGCTACTACTGGAGGGTTTTCTCCAGTAATGCCAGGCCAGTCAAGCGGTGCTCCCATACCTGCCAATCTTAGCCCTTGTATTGACATCTAGCGCCTAACGATGTCTTCTTAGTCTAACCTTTACCGAAGTACAGAGACTCAGTAGACCAGCTAATGTAGCACGGTCACACGGCTCACGTATCTCCGGATACAGAGACTCAGGGATCCGTGACTTCTCAGCGAGATCGGCCAGGCTCACGTATGTCCTACATACTTCCCAGTAGTCCAGGGGATGTGACAGCACTTGAAGTTATACTAACGCACTACAGGATGAAAGATCCTCACCAATTTCTTGCAAGCTACTCGATCGACTGCGACTCTTGTGCGTTCTCGGCTCACAGTCCTTGGTGGGCAACTCTCAGTACTAGTTTACTTTCTCACCTAATACAAAAAAAGTCTAAGAAAAAGGAAATATTCTATGGTCCATCACACTGGCTTGTTTTCTACCTAACCAGTACAAGTACCTCGTCCCTCACACAAGTCCTACACGTAACATTACCTACCATTTACACTTACACAAACACTCTACACTTTTTCAGACATTAGTAAGTCTTGCGCATCTCCCCACAAGGTATGCCATTTTGTAACACTGTTTCTTGACCTAAAAGCGAAAAGAGACGCCGGAGCAGCGCTGCCAAACCTCGATCACGTTCGTCACCTTTGTCCCTTTTACCTCTCGGGTTTCTGCTCCTGAAAAAAGGAGATTGGCGTAGGAGTTTTCCAGAACTATTAAATTAAAGCACAAACAAATACCTTTCACTTATTCTTTATTCAACCACTAATACACAGTATCTTTTTTCACCATACATGACACAACATTTTGACAGCTCTTTCTCTCTTTCTACTCTCGCCTCTAACCTGCGAAACCGCCGAAAGCTCTTGCTGCTCGCACTTAAGCGGACAACTCGGGGCTCTACTCCAGAGTGACTCACGATCTCTCGCTCGAGCAATGGCCGCCACCGCTGCTGCTGCCACGTATCTCCTCTCGCAATTTCTTTCAACATAGCAGTTGCTGTTTGTCCTGGTAGTTGCCTTTACATTCTTTTCGTCCTTTTCCGCTGGCGCTGCTGTGTCTCAGCATCTCAGGATCTCCCTTAACGTTCTCTTCTCCTTTTCTCAGCGTATATACAGCTCCAAAAAAAACATACTTATTTGGGGAAGCTTTGATTTTCTGCTTTTTGTATATATGTTGCATCATTAAGAGCATTTTGGAACATGGAGGCCATTTTGCCTCGTTACATCACTGTGGCTAACAATGCCATTTCTTGTCCTACCACTTGTGGTGCTAAAAAAAAAAACAAAAGATGTCACAGGGCTTATAAGATTTTAAATTCTGCATCACCTTAATATGTTATTATTAAAGTTTCTCTACAGATTACTGATCAACTAATTACTTGACGTATCACATGTCATATACAATAATGTCAAAAGGATAAAGACAGCAATTTAGTCAATTTTCGAGAAAACGTTGTTACTGTTACGTTGTCTATGAATTATCAGTAGAGTGAGAATTATCGAGATTTTCAAAAAACGTTAAAGTGGCTTAACCTTCACTGCAGCACTCACTTAAGAACGATCTGTCAAACCATTGAGATGTTAAAAAAAACAGTGCAGATATCAAAAACTAACTCAAACTTTCATCAGCAAGATACATAACTACCATGTAGTTACAACGATTACTTTCGTATTTTAATTTAATGTCTTGTATAATTCCTTAGTTTTTTGAACGTTCACGAAGGATAAGTCAGATCAGATAGAAATACAGCAGTAAAGAATAAAGCATTCGTAAAAAATGCCATAAGCCACCTATAAGGAAAAACAAGATACAAAATCAGTGCTGTAAAAGTTAACGAGGATGATAATGTTGGCGTTACAACCTACATGAAAAATTGGGTATCGTAATGTCTGAATTGGAAACCACTAACTAACAATGCAAATAAGCTTGGTAACGAAAACGAAAAAAAAATTTAACTTCGAATGGTAGTGTTAATGTCACAATTTTGTTCATAATGGTTCTAGATTTTGCTAAAGCTTATCATGAGATAAATAGATTGCTTAAAAACTGTCGATCTTCCAGAGAAAAATAGAACTTGCATCACTTGTTGTTAGTAATGATGTACACATGATAAACAACGTTTCGTCAACATCTGTCAGCTCTATTAGGTCAAACTAAAATATTTCAGTATATTATTATACATGCCTATTTTTAACTCCATATTAATTATTAAAGTACAAACATTTAATCTTACGATGGCTGTAAAGAACGTTGTGTAGTAGACTAGATACGTTAATTACAAGATATATATAAATAGAAAGGTACAATGTGAAACACATCAATACAATAAACATTGCACACTGGTTGACCTTATCAATACAATCAATGAATACGATGAATACAGACGTAATTATAAATAAAATAAGACTATAAAAATTACTAAACACGGGAGTGAAGCTCTTTAGTTAGGTAAATGTAGATATTGTATTATAGTACATTTTTAACAAAACAACGGAAGATCACACACATACCAATGACAAAATAATACATAACAACGAAAGCTAAATTATAAATTGATAGCAATAACACTTTAATTTATGTGCATTCATAAAAGTGCTTGCTAATTTACGATAAAATTTTTTCGTATATATTACCAAGATTTTTGAAACAACTTACTTGTTCATACTATTAATGTTCTTATTATTATAGACTGTTTCAGAAATAAGTACTTTTTGTAAAAAAAAAGTTAGGTTAAAAAAAAAATTCTGTGCAAGATTTGTCTTGCACGCCCATGCCCTCCCCTTCCCCTCTTTCTGCTCAAAAAAGAGGGAGCTGCTGCTCACTTGGTCTCTGCCGGTGCGAGCGAACTGATTCTCGAGTGGAGCCAACGTGTGTGCACGCCTTGACCTCGTGCTTCGCTGGGAACTCTCGAACCGGACCTCCACGTCGATATGCCTACTCTAAAATATCTGTTACGGCTGATCTGCCGATCCTGTATTTACTCGACGTCCTAATAAAGAATAATTTAAACAAATCCTAACTTTATCTTTATATTGCTTATTATAACAAAAAAAGAACTTATGATTTACTACAGGACCGTGCAACTTATAAGAACTAAAAAAAAATCTACATTAATTGTTACAAAGGATTTCTCGAATTAATATTCAATATTCAAAGATTTTATATTCAAAGAAGAATATTTAAAAACCTAGATAATAAATAATTAACTTTAAAAAAATACAGTAATTTAAGCCTTTTTCTGACTAATCTTTTACAAGCTAAGCTGTACGGTCGCCAAGAGTACTGGTTATTCCATTAAGACCTTTAATCTCACTTGTCATTAGCCCAGAATATATTCTACCTAAACGAGTATACAACAACCACAATAGAGAAGTGAAACCTCCTATTAAAAAAAAACATCTAACAGTATAAAATTTAATAATGAAATTAGGAATCTTTATGTTCCGAGCAATTAATATCTTGTGTCATTTAATGTTGAATCATTATTCCCTAATGTTTTTTCTAATTCCGTCACATAGAGTCTTTAAAGACGAGTTACTGAGATCATTAAAAAATAAAAGTTACTTCTTTATACTATAGTCAATATAACTAAATTTTGTTTTGACAAAGAATTTTTTAATTAAAAAAATATGTTTTATTAGTAGATTAACAGGACGCCCATGGGAGCAACCATTTTTTCTCTTTTTGCTGATTTGTTTATGACTGATTTAAAGACC
>NW_019379685.1:693383-706928 GCF_000648655.2 Copidosoma floridanum
ATTTTTTATTAAAATTTAAATCTTCACAACATATTTAAAAAAAATGCAATTTTGTCGAAAAACCAACTTTAATTGGCCAGCGGCACGTGTTATTCTTTTTTTTTTTAAAGAAGAGAACTTTCTTCGCAGTTCTTTGTCAAAAAGAAAGTTTTTTTTTAACGTTTAAAGAAATTTAATTTTCTACGACCACCCTATTCAATATATACAAAAATTTTTTGTTGAAATCATAGTGTGTGACAAATAAAAATTGTTTTAAATAATTTTCTTGAATTTTGGATACCATGGAAGTAAAATAATCCAATCCATCTGATAGAGACTAATAGAGATAATGAGGATATAGCTATTTTTCCTTCTAAAATTGTAAATTGTCATTTAATCTGTTTCCTATGTTTATTCATAAGTTACTACCTCTGGAACATCAGTAAAAATAAAATAATAATAATATACAATCAGTATTTATATCCTATATTCACAAGTGCTAGTGAATTATTTTCACTTATTCTTAGAGTAAAACTTTTTTAATAAATTGAGTTTATAAGACAATTTCACAACACTTACTACTTCTAAGTACATTTTGAAATACTTTTTTCTATTAGTTCTCAAAGTGTTTTTTCTAAAAAACTTTCTGATTTTTCTATTGTCGTTTATTGTCTTTTTCTTGTCTGCTCCATCTGCTCTTAATTTTTTCCATGACAATCCAAAGACAAATGATGCAAGCAAATTTTTGCATTGGTTGTATAGCCATATTTCTTCATTTTATAAAAGTTTGTTTAAAAAAAAACACAATAAAGTCATTAATGCTTAACGATTAGCTTATAAAAAAAAAAATTTGTAAGACTTCAAGTCCTCCGAGAAGAACAACGTTTTTGCATATATATATAAAAAACAAAAATTATAAGTTCTTATTTTTACAACGAGTTATTATTTTGATAACTCTGAATTGATCAAGTTTATAATATACAAATATAAGTATTCTGGTAGTACTGGCTTCTCTGCCAGCAAATGCGCAGAAATATATGGGCATTACGTGATAATGTTTTAAGTAAGGATGCCAACACATATAAACAAGTTTTATCTCCTTGATTACTTTTTTTGTGTTTTTGTGGGTCACTTAGCTTGCATGTACACCCGGATTAAACGCTTG
Organism: Copidosoma floridanum; assembly: GCF_000648655.2. The sequence goes on from NW_019379685.1 coordinate 694,528, forward strand.
CTCTCTCTGTTGATTCTCAAAAATTGTAATATTTATATAAGCCACTAATTTTTTACAAGTCTTATGATTGCGAGACCTGGTTTATAATGGTTAAGAGGGTCGTGTGCATGTGTGTGAAACGGAAAAGTGCTTTTCAATTATTTAAATAACGAACATTTGTTTTTTTTAAATTTAAATTATTTTTTTTTAAGCGACCAAAAATTAAAAGACTTCTTGTTTTATGCTTTTTGGCAAAAAAATCCTTGCTCTGGCTGGCTTTGTCTCTCTGTCTGTCACAACTACCACTTTATGCTTTCCCCTCTCTGAGTAAACGCTTTTTTCTTACGCTTTCTGTCTAATAGAACCCTGCACGCTCTGGATAGCACTCTTTCCTTTTTTCTTTGCTTCTCTGCATTGCCAATACTATTGTAAGCCCCCCCCTCCCATTAAAGTCCACGATTTTTTTTACAGTTTTTGGATGATGGGTCCTAGTTTCTAACCTTCCTTTTAAACAGAAAAAACGGGGGAAGTACATCTCATCGTAACTCATGATAAAAATCTTCGTTCTAAACTTTTTATTAGTCGAACAGAGAATATTATTTATGTATGTACAAGATGTCTCTTGTCTTGTTATTGTTATAGATATCTGACATTGCGTAAAGCATTTTTAAAGTAGTTTGGTAATTATAATTTACTTGTTTAAATAAAACTCTAACATTAGCTCAATAAAACTTATAGTTATACATAACTTGATATGTGTAAATGACAGTCAGACTTTTCATTATTTTTAAGATTTTCTATGTGTATTTAAGGTGCTTGCTTTGTCTCACTAACATATGGAGCCAGTTAGTTTTTACAGAAAAATTTAGAAACAATATTGGTCTTCTTCAAATAGTATAACAAGACAAATCTGCCTTCCAGTCTTGTACCACTCTGACTGACACAACGTGTATAACGATAAAAGCTACACACCCGTGCTTTCATTCGTGAAATATTCTTTAAGCGTGTGGCGGGTCCTTTTCCGGGCTTGCGTTGGAGGCCTGACGGCAAGTAAAGCCAGATGATAAGGCCCAGGTAAGTCTGGGTAACCACATCTAATATGGCTGTACGGCTCATAAACAAAAAAGACGTGGTGGGCCGACTAATCTAGGCTTACTTCCACTGAGGAGGCTATATGGCGGCACCTTAGTGCCTTATGCCAGCCCGTTTTGTTGGGTTCTCTGCGCAGTCTCGGGACTGTACACCTGCCGCTTGTCTCGCTGGAATGACCGTTGTGTACCAACAAATACATACATTACACACGAACACCCTTCTTACACTTGTTACACAACGCCAGGGCAGTCTCCGCGGGTGGGACTGAGGAAGAGTGGCGACTCCCGGCCAGCCCGAGCAAGTAGCGGTTCTCTCTCGGAACAGAGAGGGCTACTGCCCTGGTTTTAACCCTTTTCAAATACTTATTTCTAAAAAAAAGGGTAGTGCTGGCCTTAGCGGGTCAGTACGACACTCAAAAAGATGCTAAAATGAAAATCGTCGATGTAAAAATAGTAGCCCAGGCTGTAACCTCTCTGAAGAAATCTGCCAGCAGTTCTGATCCGGTGAAAACCCGGGTAACTGTTACAGGCCCCATGAATTTTGGGAGGGAAGCACAAAGACGTGTCTCATGGCCAAAAGGGACTGCGAAATGTTCCATGGCCTTTTCTTACAGACAAAGGAAGAAGATGAAGCCTGTTAAGTATAGGCACTAACGACACCGAGGACAGCAACGTGTCAATATTTAGCAACCAGACCTGGGAAGAGCTTGCCTTTTTAGAAGAAAGTGTCGCTATGCTCAGAGTTAAGTGACAGCAACTGGATGATAAAGTCCAATCAGCAACGAAAGACATTACAGAGACGCTACAAATAGTTAACGATAAGTACAGCAACACAGCGAACGCTGTTAAAAATGGAATCAAAGCCGCGCTTAAGCATCTTCCAGAGGCACTGGTGCTGAGAAAAGGCTGTCTTCCTTAAGAAGATGTGTACACCAACGCTTGGAAGTCGTCATTTGAAACCCTGCAGTAGAGGGAACAAAGGCGATATAATTTTCAAAGGCATGTACAGAAAAAAACCCTGAATACTGACCTTAAAGAAATAGAACGAAGTAAAAGAAACAGGAGCCCATCGGACAGCCCTGAGAAACGCCAGCAGACTGTCTTCAAAGAAAAAGAAAACAGGCAGTGGCAAACAGGAAGAAATTCCCCTGAATGGCAAAACAAGCCAGAAGAAAAAAGTGGACGCCACAACAACAGCAGTAGTGAAGATGGCTGAAGGACAGACTTTTGCAACTGTGCTGAAGACGATGAAGGTGATCTTTGACCCCGATTAGGCTACTGTGGCAGTCCAAAGTGCTGTCACTACAAAATAAGAAGACATACTTATTAAGGCCAATGGTGAAGAGAATGCTACAGCATTCTCACTGCAAATTGTAAAGTCGGTAGCCAGACAAGGTACTATCAAAATGAGCAACAGAAAAGTGACATAAGAGGTCCGAGACCTAGATGTTATTGTAGAGGAAGATAAGGTCAAAGCGGGATTCACTAGATCTTTTGGACTTAAGAGCCAGGAGCCAGAAGTAGCTCTCCTAAAGCCAAATGCCAGAAGACAGAGGCTGGCTTCAATAAAGGTGGACGTAGCATCTGCTCGACAAGTAGAAAAGGAAGGCTGGTTACAAGTTGGCTTTGTGAGATGCCGAATTCGAAGAAAAATTAAAGTAACAAAATATTACAAATGCCTGGGATATGGACACGTCTTAGGCAACTGTAAGAACAAAAACAGATTGAAGCTTTGCTTTCGGTGTGGAAGCTCAAACCACCGGAAAAAAGAGTGTCCAGGCCCAGTACGGTGCTTTTTTCGCCCAACAACGGAAAACAAGCACGAAGTAGGCAGCGGGAGCTGCCTTTTATTTAGAAGTGCCCTAAAAGAGGCCAGGGATAAGGCCCAAGCAGGATGAAAATAAGGCAAAAAGGCCTTGAGTTGAAAGACAGGCTAATGTAGACCCACGCTGCGCTAGGTACTTTTTACCTTTCAGCAAGGAAAATTATTAAGCTTATAGTGGTGCTAGCTACATAGCCTACTAAGGTGGCTTACTTTGAAGCGGTAGACAAGGTGCTGGTCCTCAGGGACCTTGAGTTCTTTTTAGGACTCAAGAGCATTAGCACCTCTAGCAAATGGTGGCGAGTTAGCTCGTTAATGCTGTGAGTCGCGATGGTCTTCCTGGTGGCTCCACCCTAAAGTAATGCTAACGTGGTTCTAAAATGCATTAAAAGCCAGTAAGCATGGGGGGGGGCGTGGAGAAAAGATGATGAACAAAAGAAAAACACCTTTTCGCTGTAGATGCTTATACTTAAGACTAAGTATACATATGTCACCTGTATTTTAAAAAAAATGTTTTTTTTTTAATTTCTATTGTATACATATTTACGTGTTACATGTTCTGGTGATTACATATATGTTTATATGAATACATGGTTGTAAAAAAACTTGCATAAAGTGTTAAGTGTGTATAGTACGATAACCAATCCTTTACAAACAGAAAATAAACGCAGCATCTCGAAAAAAAGCAAAATTGGCTAAAAACAACAATTCTTACGTATTTCCTAAAAAAACTACCTGATAAAGTCAAAGAAGTATGGAGTATAGACTTTGCCCAAAATTAACCTTAATTTTTTTCCCGACTGTATCTTAGAAGAACTAGTCAAAATATATTTTATGTCCCATGTTGGTTTTAAAAAATTAATATGTATGTAAACAAAATCTTCAAAAAAATTTTTGGACAACTTAACCTCTCAAGATAAGATAAAAAGTCGTATTTCAAAAAAGAAACTCGATTGGCAATATATAATTAAATGCAAAAATAATAATCACTAAGGTGCAAGAATATATGTAACATTGATTCATCTAAACAAGCATGAGAATTCTTAAACCAATGAGTTTTATCTTAAAGGCAAAGCTATATTTTACATATTTTTATAACAAACTCATTAATTTTTATTTGTTTATCATGTTTTATGAAATTGATTGTAACGTGACTAGAACCAATATTTTTATTATTGATTTTAAGATAAGTAAAAATTTGTTATACAGCACGGTATATTTTAATATTGATTTATGAATAATCATGGAAAATAAATTGAATGACAATTTACAACTTTATAATTGAAAAAAGCTATATGCTTATCATTTTTCATAATTTTTATAAGATAGAGTTTTTTATTTTACTTTTATGGTAGCTTAAATTTAAAACATTTAATCGAAACAAATTTTATCTGTTAGGTACCATGATTCTAACAAGAATTGGTTGTACGCATCTGATCTTTTGTCAAATGCCCGAACGGTAATTTTAAATAAAAGATGTTTTTTTTAAGTAACTGGATGAGTGTACTTTTTTTGGTGCAGTATGGTAATAATTTTTTGGTTTGTTTTGCATTACATTACCAACGATTTGGACATGTATCAGTACATATATTATAGTAAACATAGGAGTATTAGGAATTTGCGAATCACTTGTAACATAAGAAATACGGATAAGTATAACTATTATATGCCCTGGAGTGCTTAAAAACGTTATGATAATAACATTTTTTCTACTTTAATATCAGATTCTTAGAGACCTTTTAAAATTTGGTGTTATCTTATTTTTTAAGTATCTGTTATACTGAGTTTAATAATATTTGAGTTGAAAGTGTCATTTCTGCCGGGGATCCCGAGACCCACACCTGATTTTTTTTTTTTTTTTCGTTTTGTAGTTCCAAGAGCAAAAAGAAAAGGATGACAATGGACCAAGCTGTGACTGCTGGATTACTATACAAGCAGTTACTAAATAGCATAAATGGATACTCACACAATCTTTGCTTGGGAAGCAACGGCTGCCTTTAAGTATAGAAGAGTGAAAAAAAAGGCACTGAAGAGTAAGCTGTTGTGTCTGTAGAGAACAGCAAGAGACTTACTAAGTTTGTCTCTATCTAAGAGTGATCATACATGCAAAGATTGTTAAGCAAAAGAAATCTTGTTTCTTGTCAGTGAGAAAGAGACAGAGAGAGAGAGAGAGAGAGAGAGAGAGAGAGAAAGAGAGAGAGAGAGAGTGGAAGAGAAATAGAAAGAGTTCTTGGAAATGAGAAAAAGCCATGTATATACCACCATCTTTTCTTTTTTGTTCGCATTTATTTTTATGGGTACTTAAAGACCTGGAAGAGAACAAGAGAGAGATAAGAGAATACAGAGAGCAACTTCACAGCGAAAAAGATTTAGCAAGCAGATGTATCTACAACGACGGTAATCATTATCCAGAGAAGGGTTCAGATCAAGAAAAATAGAGAGAACGATCCGACGACAGATAGACTTCATGGAAGCATTTGTGGAGCTGAATAAACAATTTTTCTTAGAGTAATTGTACTTTCTATTTTAAAATGATAGTAACACGGAAAAATTAAATACAATGAGTATGTTATACGTATTGATTAATGATTTACCCTTATTAATAGAATTCGTGTGTCTCTTTTCTATTTTCTAAACATGTCTTTGTTACTTCATCATAAGTTCTGTGTATTTAGTTTATGAGTTATTAAATTCAAATTTTTATTCACATTCATGGTTCAAAGTCGCAATCACACTAAAATTATTAAGGTGTTTTAAAAACAATGATTTTTTAATTTCCTTATAGCAAGTATTTCAAGCTATCATATCATATAGCTATAACTTAGTTTTAAAACTTAGCGATTCCATATTCTTAAAAAATTTTTAAGTATTTTTTTTTGAATTAAAAAGTATTCATACAAACAGAGTAGCATGTTTCGTATCATCTTTATATGTTGAAATATCATCAAATATACTGACTTTAACTATGTTGCCATAATCTGCGTTGAGTCATTTTAAGAGTAGTATGATGAATTTAATTTGATGGGTTAAAAGTTTTCTTTAGCCATTATTTTCAACGTCAAAGTTTTCTTCTGTTCAAATAAATAATTTCTTTTTATGTCTGAAACTTGACAAAGCTACGTATAATTTACTATAAAAAATGAAGGTTTTCTTAAATAAAAATCTACATTGTCAACGAATTCATTTTGATGTATAAGTTTATTTCGTTGATCTTCTGGGGCACATGAAAACACTTAGTTTAAGCGTCGTTTCGTCGACTGGTATGTTGACCTCTTCAGGCTTAAGTTAAACCGTGAATTTATTTCGAGATCAGTCGACTATCATATCAAATGCCAAAATGATGCGAGCTTGCAAACGATTCGAAATAAAAGTAATATTAGGATACTTTCTATGTTCCAAGGGCTTATTTCTTAGTAATACTGTACAAAATTTTTACCAAAGGAGTTGTATAAATAATGTTCTCTGATTTATTGACTCCTTCTCATAGTATTAACGCTGATTTAAGTTAAACACAGTTGTTAAATATGTTTTGTGGTTCTTAATAACATGTTGAATATTAGCGTCTTTGAAAACAAGCTTTTTTTTTTAAGGTAAGCAGATACATTTCTAACAAAATAACTTTACCTTAAATTATAGATTTTTGCAATTTTTACAGCTTCTTTTATCTGATTTTTATATCTGTCATTCACGTAACTATTAATTGTATTAGACATTACTTTAACTTGCTCTTTTTATTTCCAAATTCTTAAGTTGAGTCTGTTACGACAGTGTATGTAGGCGTAAATATATTTTATGCTTTAAAAAATTGCACAGAACTTGACGTTGATATGACATTTACATTATATTAACAAAAATTTATAATACTTTACAGCGATCAAATGACCTACAAAAATTCTTTTTTTTTTTTTAAAGTTTATATCCAAGTTGTTTGGAAGTATCATTTTCTTTTTCATACTCGCCGTTAAAATTTCGTTAAAATAAAGTAACGCTCTTGCAAGGTTTAGAAAAATTTTTCCTACAGTTTTGATTATTTATGCAAGGACCTTGATCTGTATCAGATCTGAAAAGCATGTGTTTAATCACTAATTTTGTAAATTTCGTATGAGCAGAAGAAATTTGAGATAAAAAAATTACACAGATTATTGTATAAATGAGTTGCATTAATTGATGAGCTGTAATTAATCATTTACTTTATTGCAAACTCATATAATTGTGTGCATGAGGAAGACCACGCTTCTAAATCCGATGGTATGGATGCTTTCTAAGACATTACCAAATACCTTCTTTTTTTGACGTAGTCTAAGTCTTGTACTAATTTACAGTTAACAAGTCTAATATGTTTAATTTAACAATGAATTGGCTTTGTTCTTTAAGGGAATTATAATAGAACTTATTTTAATTCTTTTCATTATAATAATAACCGAATAACCCAATAACTCTTTAAATTTTATCAGTATAGTACCATGTAATTGTTATTGATTAATCTGTTTAATACTGATAATTGTGTGTAAGAAACCATTACAACATTTAATTCTTAGATTTTTGTATTGATATCTTAAAAGCTTACACAACTATGTTTAATCATTTAAGAAAACTATATGAAAAGTTATTGTATCAACCTTCGGCTATGTAATGATGGGCTAAGATTTATTGTATTGGGTCTGTTAACCAGTCTCTATATGAAATGCTGTCACATAGTAAGATTTTTGCTCTTATATAAGTAACTGTCTTAACAACCATAACTCTTACCTAAATTTCTTGCAGAAAAAATAATGTAAGTACTATAAAATTAATAAAATAGGATAGTTTATTTATAGTTGTAAAACGTATTGGTATGTTATATAGATAAATATATTGGGCGTTTGACGTAATAAAGTGAATTAAAATCTTAAAATTTCTACATCAAATTAAGTAAATAGGTACATTATAAGTTATATTTTTATAAGTTATAACATATTAATACAATAATCATTATAGTTTAAATAAATAAATGCACTCAGAGCTATTTAGCTAAAAAAAGCGTAAAAACTTATTTTTAATACAGTTTTCATTGTAACGTGTCACATCTAGCCTTCGTGTCAATGCTGCTTTGGTCAACGCAACGCTTATGACATCGCAGCAGCAGAGGGCTGCCTTTCCAAAATTGTTCTTCTATTTAGGCTTCCTGGAATAGGAGAAGAGAACGACGTGGCGGTAGATACAGCAGCAACCGTGAAGAAAGAACCTGAGTGGATGCGCGCGCAACTTTGTTCCGGCCGTGTTGGTGGCCCTCAAGTATAAAAAACGATGATGATGGTGAAACTGATTTATTAGTGCGAAAGTTTACTAAGCCGAATGGTAACTTTCGAAGTACATAGAAGTTTACGATAGTTAATATAGATACTGATAAGGTACAGAGTTATGATGCTTATAATAATAATGCCAGTAACGCGTACTTGAAATAACGCAGCACGAGCGCGGCCACGAGCATCTTGTTTATTGACCACGATAATAAGCCTGGTATGTACATAAGCATGTGCAACGCCCCATGGAAGGCCGAACAAACCCGAGAAACCTGTGCATTCTAAGTAAGGTCATCGGTAAAAATGACTCCTAGATTCTTAACTGACGTAAATAAAGAAACCACTGTACCATGAGCAAAGAAAGCGCCAACAAAAGTAAAAGTAAACAAAAATAGTGATCATTTCTCTATCCATACTCCATTGGATTTCGTCAGACACCTGCAGAAGAGTTATCTGAGTACTCAAACCTCGTTGGAAGTCCAACTGCAAAGTAGACAAACCCAAAAAACTTTTGAAATAACGCTCAATTCGATTTGCGTACAGGTAATTTAACACCCACACAAAATGGGGCAAATTGGCTATCAACTGGATCTACGAGAGGCATGAGGGATTTTTAATCTTTGGTGAAGGTACAATACTAGAGATCTTTCATTAATCAGAGAAAGTACAAATGCCAATGAGGTTTTGAATACGTTCACAAGAAAGAGTGCTGTAATAAACAAGACATCTTTAAAATAACGTAGTGATAGACCGTTGAGCTTTTAGCTTTTGAGAGGCAGTGCAGCATAACCTGGCGCATCTTGATCCCAGTAAACAGGCAAGACGCGAAACCATCGCAATGGGCCTTACCAGCTATCTGTCTAAGACTTTTAGCGGAACATGTGGCATGAGCAGATAAAACTGAAGAGTAATATTTAATCAATAAATCAGGCGGATAAGTGGTTGGCTGCGACAAGGGTCTGCTAGCAACAAGACCGAAACGACGCAAGATATGCCATGAAGACTGTGGAGTAGCCACCCCCAAAAGCGTCTTAGAAAAAGACCCTCTCAAGCCCGTTACATATCAGCCCTGGCAGCCCTATGCAATACTCTATCATCCCGCAACAAGCTAGCATCGCGAGTCCACATAGCTCTCCAATACGGACGATCACGGGTCCTGCAACAGTCTCTCAAGTGAGTGGTTTACCAAGGTGACGGAGTGCTACGGTAAGACACTAGCAAAAGGGAGCCTCGATATCCACAAGGCCCAGTGCAATCTCCTGGAACCGTATAAAAGCAGCGATTACATTACTACCAAGTACAACATCTGATACTGGACCTGTTATGGCGAAAAGCAAAGCCGAGAATCTCTAAGCTGAAAAATTTATATAGGCGAATTAATATNTACTAGGTATGTCATCAATGTATTTGTATTCAATATTCCTAGGTAGTTAACGATCGGGTAGGATTCTATCTAAAAATATTTATTCAACAAGAAAATTATGGGATAAGTACTATAACAATTTAATCATTCCTCTGACAAAGTATGTCATCATTGTATCTGTCTTTTTAAATATTTATTAAACAAAGAAATTGTTTAATTAATACTACAAAAAATTAATCATTCCTCTTACAAGGTATGTCATCAATGTATCCGTATAAAATATTTACAGGTCGTTACCGTTCGGACGGGTAGGATTCTATCTAAAAATATTTATTCAACAAGAAAATTATGGGTAAATACTACAAAAAATTATCATTCATCTTACAAGGTATGTCATTCATGAATCCATTTCAAATATACCTAGATAGTAAACGTTAAAGTATAATTTGATCTGAAAATAGTTATTAATTAAAAAATTGTGTAATTAATACTACAAAAAATTAATCATTTTTCTTACAAGGTATGTTATCAATGCATCCATATTAAGTATTCCTAGGTTGTAAACGTTGAGGTAGGATTCTGTCTTAAAATACTTATTATTAAAAAAAAAAAATGTAGGATTTATACTACAAAAAAATGATCATTTCTATTACAAGGTATGTTATCAGGTTATATGTGTTAAATATTACCAGGTTGTTAACGATGGGGCAGAATTATATCTAAAAATATTAATTAAAGAATGTATGTTATTAATAAATTTGTGTTTAATATAACCTGGTAGTAAACATTAAGGTAGGATTCTATCAAAAAATATTTATTATACAAAAAACTGTGAAGTTAATACTAAAAAAAATTAATCATTTCTCTAACAAGGTATTATATTAATGTATCCGTTTTTAACATTACCATGTAGTTATTTTTGGGAAAGGATTCGATCTTAAATCTTTATTATACAAAGTAAATTGTGAAATGAATACTACAGAAAATTGATTATTTCTTTGATCTAAATAGATGTATTTAACAAAAAGATTGTAGGATTATCACTACAAAAACCTATTTTTCCCTCTTACAAGGTATGTCATTAATGTAGTCATATTAAATATCCAGGAAAATAACGTTAAGGTAGGATTCTATCTAAAAATATTTATTAAACAAAAAAATTGTGAAATTTATCCTACAAGAAATTAATCATTTCTCTTACAACGTATGGCATCAATGTTTCGGTATTAAATATTAAGGTTAAGGCAGAATTCTATTGTGTTTAATATAACCTGGTAGTAAACATTAGGGTAGGATTCTATCTGAAAATATTTATTCAACTAAAAAATGTTAGGAGTAATTTTATATAAAATTGATCCTTCCTCTCACAAGGTATGTCATTATTGTATACGTATTATTATAATCAGGCAAATAACGTAAGGGGAGGATTCTATCTGAAAATGTTTATTAAACAAAAAAATTGTGGAACTAATACTACAACGAAATTGATCATTCCTCTAATAAGGTATGTCATTAATGTATCTGTATTTAATATCACTACGTTACTAACGTCAGGGAAGGACTTAATCTAAAAATATTTATTGAACATAAAAAATGTAAGATTCCAAAAATGAACTATTTCTTTCACAAGGTATATCATTAATGTATTCGTTTTAAATTTGACGAGGTAGTTAACGTTAAGTTAGGATTTTATCTAAAAATATTTAATAAACATAAATATTGTGGAGTTTATACTACAGAAAATTAATAATTCCTCTAACAAGGTATGTTATTAAAGAATACGTGTTAAATATTACCAGGTAGTCAAATTTAGGGTAGGATTCTATCTGAAAATATTTATTAAACAAAAAAATTGTAGGATTAATACTACAAAAAATTGATCATTCTTTTAACAATGTATGTCTTACAAAGTATGTCATCAATGTATTTGTGTATAATATTACTATATTGTTATCGTTAGGGTAGGATTCTATCTGAAAATATTTACTAATCAAAAAAATTGTAGGATTAATACTACAAACAATTGATCATTCTTCGTCCAAGGTATGTTTTCATAATATCCGCATTTAATATTACCAGGTAGTTAACGATGAGGTAGGATTGTTCCTGAAAATATTTATTAAACAAGAAGATTGTTGGATTAAATGTAATTGTTATTGATTAATCTGTTTAATACTGATAATTGTGTGTAAGAAACCATTACAACATTTAATTCTTAGATTTTTGTATTGATATCTTAAAAGCTTACACAACTATGTTTAATCATTTAAGAAAACTATATGAAAAGTTATTGTATCAACCTTCGGCTATGTAATGATGGGCTAAGATTTATTGTATTGGGTCTGTTAACCAGTCTCTATATGAAATGCTGTCACATAGTAAGATTTTTGCTCTTATATAAGTAACTGTCTTAACAACCATAACTCTTACCTAAATTTCTTGCAGAAAAAATAATGTAAGTACTATAAAATTAATAAAATAGGATAGTTTATTTATAGTTGTAAAACGTATTGGTATGTTATATAGATAAATATATTGGGCGTTTGACGTAATAAAGTGAATTAAAATCTTAAAATTTCTACATCAAATTAAGTAAATAGGTACATTATAAGTTATATTTTTATAAGTTATAACATATTAATACAATAATCATTATAGTTTAAATAAATAAATGCACTCAGAGCTATTTAGCTAAAAAAAGCGTAAAAACTTATTTTTAATACAGTTTTCATTGTAACGTGTCACATCTAGCCTTCGTGTCAATGCTGCTTTGGTCAACGCAACGCTTATGACATCGCAGCAGCAGAGGGCTGCCTTTCCAAAATTGTTCTTCTCAACTACCACTTTATGCTTTCCCCTCTCTG
>NW_019379686.1:35596-51104 GCF_000648655.2 Copidosoma floridanum
ATCAATAGTTTATTCATACGAGGCTCTATGAATACAGTAATTAATTTTAATTGCGTTTTATTCTTTCGTAATTTTTGTATTCCAGACTAAGGTGATTTTTTTGAGTTAATAACGTTTATCACAAATAGCGGGGGGAAAGCTTAGAGAGGTAGGAGGAGCACAAATATGTAGCAACGCTGGTAATTATTTTTTTTAAATGGATGTACCTTTATATGTGCTTTTACGAATACTTGACCCTTTTTTTTTTTATTTTATTAAAAAACAATTTGTGGATTTATTTCAAAATTTTATAGGTTTATATAATAGTAATCTACCGTACCAAACATTGGGAGCTTTTAACAAATCGTTTCCTTATATTTGTTTTAATTATCCAACGCATCCTCGTAAATAAGTATGACAAGTCTTCCACTGCATATAAACTAAATTGACAGAAAAACGAAAAAATTAGTCACAGCTTATCACAGATAGTCGTAAAACTGTTAACTATGTAATAAGCGTACGGAAAAAAAAAATGAAAAGAAATGAAAGAAAAGAAATGAATTGAAAAAACAAAAATAAAAGAAAAAACAGTAATGAAATGAAAAATGAAAAAAAAATGGAATGAAATCAAAGAAGACATGAAAAAATACAATTCAATAGAATAATTGAACTAAAAAATAAAATCAAAAATAGAAGATTAAAAAAAAATCAAAAAAGAAATTAAATAAAGAAAATTTGAAAAAATGACAAAAATTAAAAGAAACAAACTAGCAAGTATAAATGGATCATGGGACCCACGGTAAGAACGAAGTTCTTTCAACATGAGATGAGTATAAAGAAACACAATTTCTCAGATAACAAGGGGGTTGCTAGACCCATAGGAAGATTAAAGCTCTATAAGAATAAGTACTGCATTCATGTGATTCAGTAAAACAAACACTTGAAAAACGAATAAAAAATAAAAAATAAAAAAAAGTTAGTTCAGTACTCACGATTAGTTCTGTTTTTTTTTTCATTTTTTTTATCTTGTTTTTTTATTCTATTGTATTTTTTCATGTCTTTTTTTATTTAATTCCGTTTTTTTTGTTTTCCTCACCTGAGAGAGCTCACTTTGCAAAATTTCGGGCTGTTGTAACTCAGCATGTCTCGCTTCTGCTGTCATATGGTTGATGCGTGCTGATGGTGATGGAGACGTTGCCGAGACAGCTCGGTTTTTTCTTACTTTTTCTCTTGAGATAATGTATAGCATGATAGGAATCAGCTTGATGAGTTTTTAAATATGTTTCTGACTCGTTGGTGTTTTTTTGTTTCTCCTAGGTTTATACACTGCCTTGCAGGAAATAAACAAAGGAGTCAATGCATTAATGTAATTATCTTTGGTAAAATGTGTAAAGCTGTATGTTTTAAATGCAAATCAGATCTGGAAACTGTTTAACATGAAAAAAAAAATTTCTTAAGGAAAAGGTAGAGAGTGAGTAATATTACGATTTTGATAAATTTTAAAACGTACACGCTTCGGATACTATAAACGTTATCAAAGAAAATTAAATTGAGTCGATACAATTTGGTATATCTACTAGATATCCGGAAGAGTTTTCGGGTCTGTTGAGTTTTCCTATTCATAAGCTTACATGACTTAAACGTTTATTGTGTAATTTATAAATTTCTGTATGAGATGAAAAAAATGTAAAAAGTCTATTTTCAAAGCAAAAAAAATTATAAGCAATAGACAAATATATTTAAAATACTTTAACTTGATTTATAATCTTCAAATACAAAATGTCAAGTAGTGTTTAGAAAGGGTATATCAATGTGTGTAAATGTGTATGTTGATGTAAAATTCATGTAAGTAATAAATAATAAAACTCAAATGAGAAAAAAAAATTAATTTCCTTGCATAAATTATTTTTGGAGTATCATTTTTATAACTTTTATTATTATTTTATAAATTTTTCCTTAAAGAAAAAGGAAATGACTATGATGGTGATAATGATGAAACAGAGACAGAACGAGTTAGACTAACAGGTGAGTCACTAGGCCAAGTAGGATAATGAAACCCAGTAGAATCAACTCTTGACAAGTTAAACGCACATAAAATGGTATTTAAATCAATGGTTAATCTATTTATTATATCAGTGGTAAAAAAATATAAAAACCATTATAAATTCTTCGTTGAAAAAAAAGCCTTTAAAATTCTGTTTTTAGCTGCTCGACAAAAGCATACACGCGAGATAGGTCCAACGAAAACTATTTAACCACGATATTGGTAAAATTTTTCCTAATACGCATAAATTGGCTTGAGGCGGTAAACTCAAGAAACGTTGTTCTAACTCACAAATAACTATATTACATCCTATCACAGATTGCGATGTATTAAAACAGTTTCCTACATCAATCATTTTGTATCTGTTCCCACCTCCTGCCATTGAACGTATCTATTTATTATTTACATTTATTGCAAAATGCATGTGAGGCTGTAAAATCAATATTTTTCTACATTATTAAAATACCATTTTATACAAAATTACGTTAATTATACATACCTTCAAATTCATTTGTCTTAACTTTTGTAAAAAAGGAGGAGTAGCGTTGGCTCAGTAGTAAGCATGTTTGTTACTAATACAACGCTGTTCTAAGGGTCGTGGGTTTAATTCCCGGTAAATGCAGATTTTTTCAAAAACTGTTATCATTGCGAAAAGTTCCTATGTAACCCCAGCTGTTTTGGGGCGAATTTTTCTATGGAACTTTCCTTTAGAGTAATCCCAGGGTTTTTTCCTTGCCTCACAGGTCTTTGGGCCTGAGTGAATGCGAAACAGTGTTAGGACTAGAGGTAGGTATTAGTCGATCCAATGCGACAGGCAGAATCACCGGCCTACCGATGAGGAGTGGTCCCTGAAACATGGGGCTTTTCCGGGAATGCTAATTAGCCTGGATTCGATGCTTCGGCAGAGAGCGCCGGCTTAATTAGCGAGTGGACATCCTGAAATATAGGGTTCTCTCTGGAAAGAGGCTACACAGTGGTGAGTGTGACCTGATGCACCATTAGTGCAGTGAGTGCCAGCTTAACTGGCACAATGTTTCACCGGAGATACTCGCACTGTGCCCATGGATTAGGTATTACACCAGTAAAAGGGTTGAAAATGGGTGCGGCAATACAACCCCACATATAGGTGGTGAGTGGGTGGCCCTGGCGACTTGGTCTAAGAGTTGTTGTGGTAATCTGGTATAAAGAAAAATAAAAAAAACTTTTGTAAAAAAGGTAAGTCTGTTCCTTTTTTTAAAGTTCATGACTTTCAACAAATAATGTTAGATTTTTTTTCACTTTCACGAGAAAGCGAAAGAAGTGCTTTGAATTTTGAAAGAATAGCTCGAAAGAATACACAGTGAAGACTATAATCCCTGTTTTTACTGCTACTAACGATTTTTCGTCGTAACGAGTTTTACAATCCACACAAACTGCTGGAAACAACCTTAGTCGTTTAAATGATAAAATGAAAAAAATTCTTGACTCCCATGCATTCAATGATGAACTTGAAAAATCTGAAGAATATTCCAGAGTCTTATAAAAATACTTTAATTTCATAAACAAACGAAGAAATCCATAAGTATTTACGAAATAAGCGAAGGAAAAATATTATGCAGATGCAAATGGTTGAATGAGTGATGATATGATTCTGAAAACGATACTTAAAGCATATCAAAAAAAGTCTGAATTACTTTTAAATTATTTAAAAAAAGAATAACCGTAAAATTAGTTGGAATAGTAAGGGTGTCGTGACCATTGATAGTGAAAAATACAAGGTTCTAATATTATTGACTTAATAAATGATGCGGCAAGACTCAGAAAAACAGTCAAATCTGAGGGTAGAAAAAAATTTGGTAATACGTTGTGCGAGATCTTTACTCCTCGAGAAATTGTAGGAAATGATGACATGTGGGAGATTCGTAACGTCAATTGAGTCGAGACTTCATCAAAGACTCGTAAAAAATTATTCAACTCGAGAGAGAAGATAAACCGTGACTAGGACGGTATTACCGATGAATTGTCGAGTAAACATGGCAGTAAAGCGTATCAATCATGTGAGGAAGCTACTATTAAAGAGAATAAAATTATTAAAAGTAATATCAAAAGTTTATCCAAGACATTTACACCTTTGCCAAAGGAAGGAGGAGTAAGAGGAGGACAGTGGCTTAGCTTTTGAAAAAATGGAAGTATTGGAAAAAAAAAACCTTACACCAAGTCATGAGGCTGGTTTTACCAGTGCTAGAAACGTACTGAGAGTAAATAAAAATGTTTCATCAGATGAAATAAGGGGATGGTTAAAGGAACAAGATGTCTACAAGTTACGCAAAACTTTTCGACGTAAGTTTGCACGCCTTTTTTGCGATGTGAACGCTTTAGATGACTTGTGGGAGACTGATCTCATTCAATTGACATCTATTAAAACTATAACAGCGGTATGTATCACATTCTCATTATAATAGATGTTTTAAGTAAATTTGTATGAGTTCAACTATTACATGATAAAACTTGCCATTAAGTTACCATACCTTTGAAAAAGTTCTCGGTATTAAACATTGTCGATTTCCAAAAACAGTCCAAACAGATCAGGGGAAAGAATTTTTAAGAAGCGAGTTTTAACAGTTCTTAAAGCATCATAGAATTGAATTTCGGATTGTGAGTAAACCTAACGTTAAATCTGCTGTAGTACAGCATTTCATACGAAGACTTAAGGAACGTATGTACAGATATTTTACGTACAAAAATACATACCGCTACATCGACATATTACAAGATTTAATTGATGGCTACAATAAATAACACCACTCCACAATTAAGCTAGCACACAGTGCAGTTACTATACATAACGCACTCGTTGCGAGAAAAAATTTAGTAAAGTCACGTGTTACATCGAGGCTCCGTTCGACGTACCTTTTTTTCCCTCCTCCTCTCCTTATCCTCCTTGTAAAGCCGGGTTTTCGTAGCAAGCTAAATGACATACACGAACACATACACCAAGTACCGAAACTAAGGCTTCGTGACACACATATAAGGAGAAACCGAGTAAGACAAAGAAGAACTAGTCTACATCTCCCTCCCTCCTTGTGCGTCGACATCGCCTGATGAAATTAAATAATTTTCCATCCTTTCCCTCTTCTGCGTCTTAACCACTCGTAAATAAGCCAACGCTCGAGCCAGGATATTAATCTACACGTCGGCCATCGTTCATGCAACGTGACTTGACAACAGCATGCTATACTTCTACCACCTTCTTTCTCTAACACTTACAGTACCCAGAGATGCCAAGCCTAAAAATAACACGAACTATAATACGACCTAATCCCGATAAGCAAGCACTAGGATCAGTATCGTTACTATACTATACTCTTTAGCAAGTAAGCGTCACCCCAAAACCAAAACAGCATATGTAAAGGAAGATGGAAAGCATATAGGGAATCTTTCCCTCTCCCTGCCACGAGATGATGCAGACAAATTCTAAGAACCTATGTGCGTCTCGTCGTCTCTGGCCGTAGTTGCAGTGATAAGGAGGCAAGATCTTCGGCTATATAAGCCCATGGCCTCCTGCACGAGCAGCTCAGTCTCAAAAAAATTCGTTCAATGGTCAGGCCAGCTTGGGTGTATACCTAGAGCAGTAGCCATACTAAAGGCATACGACCTGGACAACCCGGTCGAAGTATATTCGTGACCTGGAGAATCTGGTCCACAGTTTCGATTTCAATTATATCTGGCCACCCAGATCTTTCTTCAAAAGTCACTTGTGTCCCGTTTTTTTCTCTTTTGATAAAAGTAAGTAATGATATTTTCTTCAAACTTAATTATTGCATAACCCCCAATAGTTTCTCTTCGCGTAAAACCCACTATTGCGTGCCGTTTAATCCGGATATTAATGGCCAAGTAGGTGGTGAAAGAAAATTTTTAATTAAAAAATAACAAGAATCGAGTACCGCTAAGTTGTGTGCCGGTTGGTGAAAATGCCGATGGCCAAGCAACTAGCCTCCGTTTGAAGAAAATCAAGTACCACTAAGTTGTGTGCTGGTTGGTGTAAATGCCGATGGCCAAACAGCCAGCTCTTAGTTAGCCAACCCAATTTTTAAACTACACGTCGTGCATCGCTAGTAAAATACTGGCAACCAACGACTATAGACCCCTAAAAAGGAACCAACTTACCAACTCCAAGTAAATGGCCAGTTACGTGCCGAGGGTACAAATACCAATGGCCAAGTAGCTAGGTAACCCTTCTTCAATCATCTACCCTGTTCCTACCCTAGTGCTCCGTCCTCAACCCTGGCTGTCGTGTCCCTAGGCTATTGAGCGAAAGCTTAGGTCTAAATACAAAATTTACTCTTACGCCGTCTTCCACGTAACAGAGAATATAATTTTTGGAGGCTCCGGAGGGATAGATAGTGTTAGGGTCGCCGTAGCAACGACGTAGAGCACTTGTGCAACAGAGGAAGTTAAAATTTCCAAAAATAATTTTTTTTATGTATCTATAAAAAGGATTAGGGCGAAGAAAATCAATAAGTTGACCCCCTTTTATTTTTATTTGAATGTGTGTATGTATGTGACTTCAAGTTTTTCTTTCTTTTCTTAATTAAAAAAGCCTTCAACTCACCGAAGCTGCTAAAAGACGGATTGAATAAGCACCGTCAGAAGCAGATAAGAGAAAAATAATATGATGCATAAAGAAACAACAGAGGTGGACCCTGAACAAACGAAACAAAAAATTACTTGGGGCCTACCAAAAGAGAGGAGAGTTCCGGGAACCATCCAAGAGAAACCCAGACTTACTAGTACCGCTGTGGCCAAAGGAAGAGAGTGTTGCAGTGAAATCAAGTCATTACAGAAAACGATCTTTTTGGCCCAAAATTATCAGCAACATTATATTACCTACAACATCGCATATAAAGGCAAAATATCCGCCAGTGCTAAGAAGGACGTCACACGATCCAAACGTTTATGATCCTGACTATCCGGAGATAGTCACAGCTGCTGATCGCGAAATAGAAGCGATCTCACAGCAGAAAACGCCTCTACCCGACCGTCTGCAGCAGCTGATATACGATCCGGAACCTGCTCGTAAACAACCGGAACGCCCAGTGACACCAGGCAAATGGTATGTGAGCGGGAATACAAGTGCAAGTGCGAGTGCGAGTGTGAAATAAAAAAAAACCACACACACACACAAAAAAAAACACACACACACTCAAAAACTAAAGTGATTTGAGTGTAGTTTTAAAATAATAATAAGTGAAAGGTCTTTGAAAAAGGAAACATTTAAAAATAAGTAGTAAATAAGCGCATTTCTTGTATTAAGAAAAAAAAAAAAAAAAATCCTAGATTAATTTGCTTTAATTAATAACGAGTTTGACAAAAATACAAAAATACAGGTTTGGTTGTTCTTTTTATTTGTGGTGCAGGGAGGCTACTAGATTTGACTCTGAGGTGACGCGACTCTTGTGCATTCATTTGCGCAGAGGCGTATCAAGTAAGCTAAGTCTGTGTGCATTCAATAGCATGGGCTGGCCATCTCTACGCAACGCCACCCTTAGGAGTTCAAATTGGAAGCTTGTACGCTCCCAATAAATCTTATCTCTATAATACACTGACTACTATATTTTTTTTTTTTATCAGTAATTATTTTTTTTTTTTTCTTTTCTTCCAATTCTGTTTTAATGAAGAGTCGAAGGGCAGGAAAATACAGGAGGCGATTTTTAGAAAAGGCACGGTTAACAAACGGGTCAGTTTCAAATCAGAGAGCGGTCCAGAGCACCGCCTCAACTCAAACTGATAAAAATATATCAATTAATAAAAGCGACTACAAAATATTGTAGCCTCGCCACCAAGGGCCCATACCCGTAGCCGTAGTAGCACCATTGCCTAACCCGAATCTACGAGCGCCCAACCACGTTACTCAATTACGCGCGATACAACGCATGCCCATAGATGTTCTAGATATTATTGAACATGAATAGATGATTTCAACAAACAATTATTAAAATCGTGTAACTATTATGTAAATCATTCGTTTTTAAAACACTGTTTAGTTTAATGATTTTTCAAAATAATCATGTGAAACTATGTACATACAAAAAACAATAACATACTGTATTTTTCCACGAATTTTCGTCAAGCATATCTGTCTCTTGTTTTATGTTGGTAACCATAAAATCTTTTCTTCCAGATGAATCAGTCAGAGTAATTCGACAAGACTCATTTTGTTTCTGTTGAATATGTATATAACTCAACGATACAAATCAAATTTAAAATATCATTTAAAAATCTTACGTGAGTATCATATGTCGAAGAGTAGTTACATACTTCATTAGAATTAGACTCGTCTGATTTCAAAGAAATTATGTCAATGATGTTTTTTGATGTTATTTGACTGTTTTTCTCTAGTGGCATTTCTCTAAACTAGGATTGAATCAATACTTTATTTTTAAAAAACACCCTAATTTTTTATATCGACATACGTACTAAAAGTTCAGAATCGAAGTTTGACCGTTGAGTTTGCTTCAAGTCGTCTTCTCCATTGAAAAAGCTAAGATTCAAACGATTCCCAAGATCTTCACTTCCAGTATCCAAATCATTCAAACATAAAGGCATTCCAGAAGATCGGTTTTTTCTTTGTTTCAATGCAATCTGGAAAAACTGTAGATATTAAAAAAAAATTGCTCATCTTGTGCATAAGTTTTATTTAAAATAAAGCTTCCTTGACATCAAGATTTATATCTTTACTCTGAAAAAACATTGGGTACGCTTCGTATTTATTAAATATACATAACATAAAACATGTCACAAAATCAAAACCTGTAGGAGTGCTGCAACAGTTCATGTGGCCGCAGAATCACAAGTTGTGCATTATTTGCTTACACCTGTGAAAACGAAAGGAGAGAAAAAGTCTGCTCTGTATATCTCGATTTTACGGCATAACCTAATCGCACATTTAATAAACAAAAAGCACAGGCCGCTCGGGATGCCACGTTTTTAGCAGATTGAGTGACTATAATATAAACATGTAAACTATCTAATAGTTGGTCAGGTGATCGCGTTTCTCTGGCAAGCTGCACACCCAATTGAAGATTAAATACGGATGAATGATAAATGAACGTTAAATTAAAAAAACAGATATTAGACGTGGAGGTGTATGAAACGTAAACTCTAATAGTAGTATGTTTACCACAGGATTGAAAGAAATTTCAATCTTCTCCATCTGATTTGACAAGTTTTAAGCAGTAGTCTCTTTTTCTAGGACAATCACTGCCTTCATCCAAATTCAATGGCATGCCAAATGATCTTTTTTTCTCTGCTATAAACTTCAAATAACAATACGTAGTTTTTATAAATGAATTTCTAAATATCAAATTTTACATAATAAAATAATTATTTATTTGAGAACTATTGCAATTGGGATAGCTGGTCAAAATAATTTCTCCCTTGTGTAAGCTCATTGCAATGAAATCCAGTTTCTAAATAAAAATTGTGTCTCTTAATATTAAAGTTATAATTATGAAACAACTTATTTTGTTGAAAAGATATTTACATTCAATGCTTTTTCTTTTACTGTGTTTAGATCCGATATCAGCTCACTCCTTACATTGTAGATTGCATCAATTATCCATTTGTTTTTAGTGGCATCTGATTTTGTTTTGTCTTGCTCGTGAAGGGGGGGTGCACAACTGATTCTGCAGTAACTTTTTTTCAATGACAGTGGCAGCCTTCTTTCTTTTTTTCCCCTGAAATAAATAATCGATAAATGTAACCTCAGTGCATTAATTATAACATTTTTTAATATTTCTTGATAAATGTTATCACTTGATGCTGATCTTGATTTTTGTCTTCGTTTTTCCTTTTAATGCCCGCATTTTTGTTTTTTGATGGCTCCGCTTCGTCTGCTTTCCATGATTCGACAATTGCATCCATTATTGTAATTAATTTATGTTCATCCTCTAAATGATTTTAAAGTTTATTATAAGACATTTATCTAGCCAAACTACTCAATTTTTTTCCTTTTAATGCCCGCATTTTTGTTTTTTGATGGCTCCGCTTCGTCTGCTTTCCATGATTCGACAATTGCATCCATTATTGTAATTAATTTATGTTCATCCTCTAAANCTCGTCTGAACTTCACGACAAATTGACATGCGATTCGAGAAAAAAGTTTCGATGTTCATCAAGCTATACAACAAAGCATCTGATCATGAAAGTTTGTTAGCGGCAGAGAATAAATTTTTAAAGATAACTGTTGACAAGCTTCACACTACACTGACATTCGATTTGAAAAAAAGGTTTTCAGTTTTGTCAGGTTATGAAATGAAACTTAAAAAAAAATGATGCGTCCACGAGGATATAAAAATTACTATACTGATAAAGTGAGTATTCAGTAGTGATATTCAATAATGAAATTGGACTGTTGGAATAAATTGTATTGGAATTTTACCAACCATAGGCCTATATACAGAAAATATGCAAGCTACGGGTAATCATAACCATTCACGCAGACCGCAGAGAATAAATTGTATTGGAATTTTAATTAGACTGGTACAGTTCCATATTCAACGAAAAATAGGCGTAAGGCTCAAAATTTTTCTCGAAACCAAATTCAGCAAAGTGAAGATGAGACCAAAATAGAAGATGAAGTTAATGAACTAATAAATTTGAGTGAAAGTAATGTAAGTTTCTAAATATAAGTGGAATACAATCAAATAGAGGCTACAGAAACTAGCGATCTCATTGAATAACAGGTTGACTCATCTGTCTTGGTATTATTAAGTATTTTCGACTCGATTTAAACTTTTCTTCCAATTCTGTTTTAATGAAGAGTCGAAGGGCAGGAAAATACAGGAGGCGATTTTTAGAAAAGGCACGGTTAACAAACGGGTCAGTTTCAAATCAGAGAGCGGTCCAGAGCACCGCCTCAACTCAAACTGATAAAAATATATCAATTAATAAAAGCGACTACAAAATATTGTAGCCTCGCCACCAAGGGCCCATACCCGTAGCCGTAGTAGCACCATTGCCTAACCCGAATCTACGAGCGCCCAACCACGTTACTCAATTACGCGCGATACAACGCATGCCCATAGATGTTCTAGATATTATTGAACATGAATAGATGATTTCAACAAACAATTATTAAAATCGTGTAACTATTATGTAAATCATTCGTTTTTAAAACACTGTTTAGTTTAATGATTTTTCAAAATAATCATGTGAAACTATGTACATACAAAAAACAATAACATACTGTATTTTTCCACGAATTTTCGTCAAGCATATCTGTCTCTTGTTTTATGTTGGTAACCATAAAATCTTTTCTTCCAGATGAATCAGTCAGAGTAATTCGACAAGACTCATTTTGTTTCTGTTGAATATGTATATAACTCAACGATACAAATCAAATTTAAAATATCATTTAAAAATCTTACGTGAGTATCATATGTCGAAGAGTAGTTACATACTTCATTAGAATTAGACTCGTCTGATTTCAAAGAAATTATGTCAATGATGTTTTTTGATGTTATTTGACTGTTTTTCTCTAGTGGCATTTCTCTAAACTAGGATTGAATCAATACTTTATTTTTAAAAAACACCCTAATTTTTTATATCGACATACGTACTAAAAGTTCAGAATCGAAGTTTGACCGTTGAGTTTGCTTCAAGTCGTCTTCTCCATTGAAAAAGCTAAGATTCAAACGATTCCCAAGATCTTCACTTCCAGTATCCAAATCATTCAAACATAAAGGCATTCCAGAAGATCGGTTTTTTCTTTGTTTCAATGCAATCTGGAAAAACTGTAGATATTAAAAAAAAATTGCTCATCTTGTGCATAAGTTTTATTTAAAATAAAGCTTCCTTGACATCAAGATTTATATCTTTACTCTGAAAAAACATTGGGTACGCTTCGTATTTATTAAATATACATAACATAAAACATGTCACAAAATCAAAACCTGTAGGAGTGCTGCAACAGTTCATGTGGCCGCAGAATCACAAGTTGTGCATTATTTGCTTACACCTGTGAAAACGAAAGGAGAGAAAAAGTCTGCTCTGTATATCTCGATTTTACGGCATAACCTAATCGCACATTTAATAAACAAAAAGCACAGGCCGCTCGGGATGCCACGTTTTTAGCAGATTGAGTGACTATAATATAAACATGTAAACTATCTAATAGTTGGTCAGGTGATCGCGTTTCTCTGGCAAGCTGCACACCCAATTGAAGATTAAATACGGATGAATGATAAATGAACGTTAAATTAAAAAAACAGATATTAGACGTGGAGGTGTATGAAACGTAAACTCTAATAGTAGTATGTTTACCACAGGATTGAAAGAAATTTCAATCTTCTCCATCTGATTTGACAAGTTTTAAGCAGTAGTCTCTTTTTCTAGGACAATCACTGCCTTCATCCAAATTCAATGGCATGCCAAATGATCTTTTTTTCTCTGCTATAAACTTCAAATAACAATACGTAGTTTTTATAAATGAATTTCTAAATATCAAATTTTACATAATAAAATAATTATTTATTTGAGAACTATTGCAATTGGGATAGCTGGTCAAAATAATNATGATCTTCCCGACGAATTCTTTTTGTCGCTTGGCATTTTCGGGCCATAAGAATTTCACTTCATCTTCGATCGCCAACGATGCATTCACATTTTCTACAATAATTGATTTTTTTCATAAGAGACTCAGAGACCTATCTTTCCCTTCTACTAGAAAGTGCATATTTATCAACTGATCCTTTATCCAATACTTAAAAGTAAATCTTTATCGAAATAAGATTTGAAAATGTAAAAATTTCACGTCTGACTGCTAATCATAAAAAAATGTTTCTCGTCTGAAATCCACGACAAATTGACATGCGATTCGAGAAAAAAGTTTTGATGTTCATCAAGCCATACAACAAAACATCTGATCATGAAAGTTTGTTAGCGGCAGAGAATACATTTTTAAAGATAACTGTTGACAAGCTTCACACCACACTGACATTCGATTTGAAAAAAAAGTTTTCAGTATTGTCAGGTTATGAAATAAGACTTTTAAAAAAAAATTATGCGTCCACGAGGATATAAAATTTACTATACTGATAAAGTGAGTATTCAGTAGTGATATTCAATAATGAAATTGGACTGTTGGAATAAATTGTATTGGAATTTTAATTAGACTGGTACAGTTCCATATTCAACGAAAAATAGGCGTAAGGCTAAAAATATTTCTCGAAATCAAATTCAGCAAAGTAAAGATCAGACCAAAATAGAAGATGAAGTTAATGAACTAATAAATTTGAGTGAAAGTAATGTAAGTTTCTAAATATAAGTGGAATACAATCAAATAGAGGCTGCGGGCGTACAGAAACTAGCGATCTCATTGAATAACAGGTTGACTCATCTGTCTTGGTATTATTAAGTATTTTCGACTCGATTTAAATTCACGTTTGTAACAGTATGACTACGCTTATTGATGTACTCGATAGTTGCAATAGAAAAAAAAAATATTAGCGCATCAATAATTTTAATAATGGTGTATTGGCAAAGCGGACTGAGCTCCGAACCTACTCGCAAAGCGAAAAAATATTTTTTGGTTAAGGTGGAAAAGCGTGACTTCTAATGTAAATTAGGAAACTACTAGGCACTATCAATTGGTTTAATTATTACGTTGGAGTCAAAATCTAAGTTAGAGTTTACATAATTGTTTGATACAAATAACATTTTATTTACCAGTCACGCTGATATTTTTTTCAGTTTTATAATAAAAGTTAATTTAAGATCTCTCAACATTATTTCTTCAAGACAATCTCAGCTCGTCTCATATCTGTCTACGTCTTGCATATGCTTAAACGTAATAAATCTGAAATAAAAAATGTTAACTTTTTAAAGTATTGGAGGGGCTCATAGATAAAAGCAAGAGAAATCTAAGAGCTTCTAGCACTGTAACAGAACGTCTCTTGTACTATGAGAGAAAAGGTTCTTATGCTGTAAGAGAGATTCTCTCGAACAGCGGAGGAAATTCTCTCCAACGCAAATAACTGAATTTTCTTGTCATAGTTCAAGAGAATTTTTGTTTCTATTTGAGAGAATTTTTTTTACAATTCAAGATTTTTTTCTCTCATAGGCTAGAAATTTTCTTTCGCAGTGGAAAAGGCTATAAAAAATTTTTTACTTGAGAGAAAAAGCCTATTCAATGAATGCAGAAAGTAAAATTTACTATATTATGAAAATATAAAAAAAAACCCGTTTTTCAGGACGAAGATAATGAAATAAATGACTTTGACATCAGTTCAAGAATGAAAATGAATCAATCACATTAATCATTCATGTCTGAATCAATATCCAGTGACGACAATAGTGAAGAAGACTATGGTACAAGCGATTTTTCAGGTAAAGAAATGGATACTAGAGAAAGTAACTTAGATTGGCTAAACATCCAATTATACGAAACTGGAAGTATGACTCTAGGAGATACACTTTTCAATATCATGGAATTTTTTATCAATGAAAGTTTCACAAAAAAAGTCTCGAAAATTTACTAAATTTATTGAACGTTCTTCTGCCAAAACCTAATAATTTGCCAAAAAGTAAATATAAATTCATGCGATTGCTTTCCTCGCTTATACCAGCACAAAGAGATATCATAAAAAAACATCAAATTTGCAAGGAATGTCAAAATTACTTGGACGGTGTTACCACAGCGAATCGAACAACTATTTGCGATCAGTGTCAAAGCAATAACACCAATGGATTTTTTTTGGAGTATATTATAAAACAAGTTTTAAAAGTTGCCTTTGAATCTCAAAATTTATCAGTATTAATTGACGATTGCAACAGACAAAAAAACAATTCTGAACATATTATTAGTGACATAGTTTGTGCGAATAAATTTAAGAAATTAAAGCAAGAAGCCATAAAAGGAGACTATGATATATGTTTATTATGAAATACTGACGGCGCTTCAGTATCAAAAAGTTCAAAAGATCAAATTTGGCCAATACAGGTACAAGTGTTGAATGTTCCTCCTAAAAACAGAAGAAATTTTGAGTTTTTAGCAGTGTTACGTACGATATGCTAGGCATATCATACTAACGCCCCCTGGTGACAACGAAGCTACCTTATTAAGAGGGTACCGACGGGAGGGGAACGAGGTAATATAAGGCCCGGCAAGCTTCAAAATCAGGGGAACGAAGAGAAGACTTGGACAGACGAGGGGAACGAAGAGAAGACTCGGACAGACGAGGAGAACGAACAGAAGACCCGGACAGACAGGAAGTAAGAAGAGAACACTCGGGGAGATCGGGCAATTAATCGGAAACACACACGCGTCTTTGCCTTATAAATAAGTATCTTGAATAAAAGTCTTTAAGGTTCCAAGGTTTAGATCATTCTCGCAAAGCATCTCCTTACCTTTTAGTTTTCTCACGTAACAGTTTTGGTGCTAAGTGTGGGGTTTGGTAAGAGTCAAAATTTTTTTGCACGCCGAGAAGCACACATAGTGCAGTGCCG
>NW_019379686.1:59493-93213 GCF_000648655.2 Copidosoma floridanum
AGGGGAACGAAGAGAAGACTCGGACAGACGAGGAGAACGAAGAGAAGACCCGGACAGACAGGAAGTAAGAAGAGAACACTCGGGGAGATCGGGCAATTAATCGGAAACACACACGCGTCTTTGCCTTATAAATAAGTATCTTGAATAAAAGTCTTTAAGGTTCCAAGGTTGAGATCATTCTCGCGAAGCACCTCCTTACCTTTCGGTTTTCCCACGTAACAGCAGATATATACTACAGTACAATACAAAAGCCAAATATGAATTCATTTTTATTGCCTTTTTTGGGAATTTTGAGAGATTTAGCTTTAAGTGGCTTCAATTAGTTCAACAAAGAAACAAATTCTGTTAAGCATAGTGTAGTTATTGACCCTGTCGCTACATTAGATGCCCCAGTTAGAGCCACAGTTCAAAATATTATGCAGTATAACGGACATTTTGGATGTATTTATTGCGAACAAGAAGGTGAAACTTGTCGAACAGGATCAGGGCATAATCACGTTTACCCTCCTGTCATTATAGCTCCAATTCTACGAACACACTCACGAATGCTATAACAAAGTTGTCTAGCAATAGAAAATAACCTGATTCACGTCAGAGGTGTAAAGGGCCCAACTGTAGCGTCTTCTGATTCCATATTTTGATATTGCTGAGTCTATAGTTCCAGATTATATGCACATTTCTACATGTGATGTTCAACCTATGTGCATGGATTCATGGTTCAATGATAAATGCGCAAACAGACCATTTTATGTTAATGAAGCATCGCAAAAGTCAATCAATGAAGAAGTTTCTAAAATTACACCACCTGATTACATTGCAAGAACCCCAAGAAATTTTAAGTACCGCAGTTATTATAAAGCGTCGGAAATTCGGGATTTTTTACTATACTATTTTCCTAAAATTTTCAAAGATTTTTTACCAAAAGTTTATTATAAACATTTTTTACTTTTCTCTTACGCCATGCGTATACTGTTACAATCTGAAATAACTACTAATGAAATCGACACAGCAGAAACAATGTTGGAAATATTTGGAGACGAAATAAAAACTTTATATGGGCTTGAAAAATGTTCTTATAATGGCCATGAACTCAGACATTTCGCTATTTCCGTCAAAAGATGGGGGCCATCATTGGCTTGGCCAGCTTTTTATTTTGAAGACGGAAATGGTTATTATATCAATTTAAATCACGAAACAAATAAAATAGACTCCTAAATAATGAATTCAATCAAAATGATGAATAGTTTTTATGTTTAAAAAAATAAGATTAAAGAAGACTTAACTTTTGAAGAAAATTTTTCTGGTATCGTACTTGGTCATGCAATAACAGTTGAATTAAATGAAAATGAACTAGAGCAGTTGAATAATTTTATCGTTGCTAATAATTTGATTATTGAAAATAATAAAGAAAAAGTGTATTCAAAAGCATTAATAAAAAACTAAGTATACACTTCAAAGTTATATACAAGACAGAAAAAAAGGAATAATTCAATTGTATGTTGAAATAAACAAAAAAATTACGGGAAAATAGAATTTTTTATAAGAACAAATGGTTCAATTTATGCGTTTGTGCGAGAATTTATACGTGATCGCAATAAGGTTACGATAATTCACCTACGAGTAAAACTTGATTTATGCGATAAAATTATATCTGCACGAGAAACCTATAGTTTAATTGTTATTTTATTAGAAGATATCGAAAATAAGGTCTTATTTTTCAATAATTGTATTTGTTTACCACCAAATATGTATGAAAGAAAATTATGGATGAAATAAAAACTTATACAATCGAGAACAAATTATATGTCATTTACGTATGGATTATGCATAGATTATGTATAGACTATGTATACACAATTCCATGCATAGTCTATGCATAGTCTACTATGTATAAACTATGCATAGTAGACTATGATGTATAGACTATGTATACACAATTCCA
Source organism: Copidosoma floridanum (assembly GCF_000648655.2). The sequence continues at coordinate 61,436 of NW_019379686.1, forward strand.
TGCATAGTCTATGCATAGTCTACTATGTATAAACTATGCATAATAAGAACATATTTTTTTTACAGTACTGTCTTGATCTATACAGTTGCCAGCACTAAAAGGGCACCGAACTCCAGAATGTAGTATTATTTTATTTTCAAGAAAATTTTTGCAAGCATAAAATTCTTGCAGTTTAACTTGGAGGGCGCCAACTACAGAGACGTCACTCCATAACTTGGAGCCGTCTGCGTAATGTGCTTCGCTGCATTTTCCTTCGGAATTTACAGAACCTGCAAAGGTTACAGCGGCACTTCTTGATCTGTTGACTGCAACATTGCTTACGATCAGTAAGTCACGCTGATATGCCAGTATTGTACATTTTTATGCATGACGATTAATATTATCGATAAAATTGGCTTCACCATCATGCACTATAGAGCTGTGTGAGTGCATACTGCAATAATTAATAGTCCTTTGGATTGTTACCTTACACTGCACAACATGTGGTATAGCGAAATTATTGAGTTGTAACAATTGTATATAACGTTTGGTTATATTAACGAATGGATCATACTTTTATGTACAAAATTAGCCCTTACTCGGCAATTTATTCATCACTTGACTCGCTAAAGTCCCCATTAGTTTTCTTTCTGTTGGGAGAAAACATCTTAGATACTCGTAACCTATTCGCGTGATCTATTTTGTGTTCATTTTCTACCTGTATTTTAACGTTGTGTTTATGTAATACTTCTAGAATTTCATGAGACCAAGTAAAAGGATCCCCAAAATTACCTTTTTTAACCTCTTTTAATAAGTAGACGTATTCGCTAACCCTAAAGAATTTTTCGTTCAAATTTTTATCATAGCATTCCTTAGACTTAATTTTTGTTCTAACTAAGTTATCACACACTCATTTCCTAATATTATTAAGCTTAGATACTAAATTAATAGTATAATCTTGATACGTAAGTAGGTGGTCCTCGTTGGTCGGTGGTACACATCATGGTAAGTTTGCAAGTTTTCCAAACACAACTTTATGCAGCGTATGTTTTGTGCTTTTTTGTATACAGGTGTTGTAGTTAAGGATAGATAGCTCTACCCATTTATCCCAATCTCTTTCGTTACTAGCATACTGCTTGAGATATTTGCCCAGTGCATGATGGGATCTCTCGAGTGATCCGTTTGATTGAGGATGAATAGCCGTTGTTTTTACCTTCTTAATTTTGAAGCGTTTTGCAACATTTTTCACTATTTGTTTATCAAATTTTTCCCTCGATCCGTCAAAATGACATTGGGCGCTCTAAGAATGCAGATAAATCGTCATATAAACGCATCGGCAATCGTGGAAGATGTTGCATTCTTTAACGGTACTGCAATAAAAAATTTGAACAGTTGATCTTGCATTGTTAAGATGTACTCATTTCCTTCTTTAGTCTTAGGTGAGCGTCTGACAATGTCGAGTACAATCTTCTCAAATACAGTACCGGGCATGTCTATTATTAGCACTGGCTGTTAAGTTTGTAATCTTACTAGTTTTTTCAATTGGCATACTTGACATTGCCGAATACGTCGTTGTATATCATCCTTTAGTCCTTCCCAGTAGTACTCTTGGCGTATGTGGCCGAAAGTTTTGGACACACCTCTGTGTCCTCCAATGGATGATTTATGAAGCTCGTAAAAAATTTTACCTCTATCTTTGTCTTCTACATGTTGAAGAGGATTTTTATGTACTATGATTTTGATAATACTATTATTAAACGTACCTTCAAGCATACTGTATATTTCTGCCTAATCTAAAGTACATATGTTTATACTTTTAGATATACTTATAGGTGGTTGAGTTTTTCTCTGTCAGTACAAGTTGCAATTTTTGAAGGAATCTTGCATCTGGTTCTTTATTATAATTTGCGATACTTGATCTTTATCTGTAATACAGAGAGCTAGTTGATACTTTTTATTTGTTAACATCTTAATTTTAATGTCTCTTACTTCTAATTGTTGGTTAGCTGGTATTCTATTAGCTTCAAATAATCTACGTGCACCCTCGTCGAATCGGGCGCCTGTTATGTCAATAAAATATATTATATTATCTAATCTATGCTCTAATAACTTCTTTGTTTCGACGATATTGCTAACACCGTGTACGGTGTTGCGTATTTCGTCACCAGTGGTAGTGGAGTTTTTCCTAGGTAGTGGCTTATCATTTTAAAGGTTAAGATCTTCAGCTATAGTTTTTTGATCGATGCTATTGTCAGACGATTGCGAATCCGTGGGATTGTTTAATTTCTTCTTGACCTTTCCTTGCTCTAACTGTTGTTGGTCAGTGATTCCCTTATTATTATTACTGTTTTTCGTTTTCCTTATTCGGCCTCGTTTCTTCTTAATTTTTCCTTTTGAGTACTCTTGTTTAGTATCATCTGGTAATTCTGGTGTAACTCTAGCCAAGCCTTTTTTAAGACGGTTTTGCTGCTCGATAGCGTGTGTTTTTTCAACCGATTAGGGTTCTGCGCCTTTGGTACCTTCGCTTTCTTCTAATATCCCTCTTTCGAGATTCTGCAAGGCCTCTGGTTAACACATTTACTTATTCTGTTACTACTAGATTACGTGATAATTCTTCTGCGGGCAGACTCAATCTATCCGGGTGATAAATTATTTCGTAATCGTATTTGGATAATTTGAATCGCCATTTTTGCACTCGCTTATTAAGGTCTGCCGTTTGAAACCATACAAGTGGTTGGTGATCCATGAATGTAGTAAATCTTTGACAGTATATGTATGGGTGAAGAGTTTGCACAGAGTGTATAATCGCTAGTGCTTCCTTCTCATACGTATCATATCTAAGCTCGGGTTCTCTTAATACGCGGGAAGTGCACGCGATGGATAATCGTTTTTAATTTTTCCTTGCAACAGAATGCTCCCTATAGCATAGAATGAGGTATCTATTGTTATTAGAAACGGCTGACTCATGTCGGAAAATTGTAAGGGCAGTGCCATATACAATGCCTCTTTGAGCTCTTGAAAGGCCTTTTCTTGATCATTTGTCCCATGAAAATTTTCATTACCCTGGAGCAATTTGCTTAAGAGTTTAGCCTTTTTGGTAAAATCGTTGACAAAACGCTGGTAAAATTCTGCGAATTCTAGAAATTGCCTAACATTCTTTATGTTTTTTGGACGGGGGTATAACTTTACTGCTTCAATTTTTTTCAAGTCAGGGCTTAGCACTTTCTCGGTTATTATATTCCCTAAATAATTTACCTCTTGTTCAATCAGCTTGCATTTACTAGGCTCCAGTTTCCAACTTACGTGTTTTTGCGTAAATGACAATGTTGTCCATATACATAAAAGTTACCGTGCCTATTAATCCGTTAAAAGTTTATAATATAGCCGACTAATATTCAACAGCGACATTTTGAAGCCATAAGGCATTCTAACGAATTCATAATGTTTGTTTGGGGTAGAAAATGCTGTATTATCAATGTCATCATGGTGTACTAAAATTTAATGGAAGACTGATGTGCAATCTATGACTGCATAATATTTAGAGTTTTCTACCTGATCTAATATATCAGTTATGTTGGGGAGCGGAAAACTCATCGGTATTGTTTTTTTATTTAAAGGCCGGAAATCGAGAACTATATGACATTTATTCTTTCAATTAGGACTTTTCTTCGAAACGATCTAAAGGGCGGTGTTAAAGCCGGATCATGACCGTTGTATAATGCCATTTTCAAGCAGTTTCTGTACTTGGCGCTTGAGTTCGTTCCTTAAGGCATGGGGATTGGGCAAGCCGGTATTGCTTAGTAGTTACAGGAAGGTCGTCTATTGTTGGTATGCAATGCGTAGCTATGTAAGTGGCCGTAAGCTCGTCTTCTTATAAGTAAAATCTTTTGTTGTATCGCTCGAGCAATTCATAGACTTGTTCTCTTTCTGGTTTACTTAGGTTACTTAAATTTATGATGTTTTTAGTTGAGCCGTTCTTGATCCAGAGATAGCGTGTACAGGTTTGCTGTTTTCTTCTTGTATAAAATATACATTCGTTGATTTGCTTAGTTTATCGAGTTCGTTAAAAGTCTCATCTATTGAGTTTATGTATGTTTCTTTTTCACCAAGGCTAGAAAATTCGTTGATTACAGCTCCGTTACTAAAGAGATCTTCAATATCCTCGTTTTCTAGCTCTGAGAGCGATTCTGCTTGTGATTCGCTCATATCAATTTCATTACTTGTTGACTTGTCTTGATCGCTTTATCCAAGCTCAAACATTTTGCTGGGTTTCAAATTCTATATCTGTGTCTCTTACTGAAAGGGAAATTTTCCTTTCTTTATCACGATTATTTTATTCAAAAAATTGAGTCTAGACTATAATTTTGTAAGAAAATCTGAGCCAAGAATGACTTTGAATGGTAGTTTGGAGTAGTTATTGATGACTTTAAAATTTACATAAATATCTCCTACATTAATAGAAGTCGAGTCGAGAGTTTTCTTATACATTTTCCCGATTCTCATTATGAGTCTGGTGTTACTTTTATTCATTTTGCAGTCCTTCGGAACTAGCCACCTTTTTATTAGGCAGATTTCTGATCCAGTGTTTCCTAACAGTTGCTATTAAGGTCTATATATGTTAAAGTATAAAAATTTCCCAAGAGTCTTTAACACTCAAGCAACAGGTAGCGGTTAGATGACACCCAAAGTTTCGTTTAAAACCAATAACTCGTCCTAGGAGTTTCAAAAGTATGTGTTCAAAGTTTAGTTTACACTTTGTATCTTGTAAAAATTTTATTCCAAAAATTTCGTCATGTGGTATTGCAAATGACTGTTCATCCACATAAAAAGGAATTTTCAACCCAACTAATTTTAAGATAATTCTTCCAATGGAGGGAGTAGTTTCATTTATTATTCCATGAAATTATACTGCGTTGTTATAGTCTATATCGATCTCATTAGGGTAACTTCCAACTTTAATTAGTTTCTCATGAGATCCCGAATCTATTGTTACGTCAAAGACGGCGTAAGAGTAAATTTTGTATTAAGGCATAAGCTGTCGCTCAATAGACTGGGGACACGACGGCAAGGGTTGAGGACGGAGCACTAGAGTAGAAACAGGGTAGAAGATTAAAGAAGGGTTAGCTAGCTACTTGGCCATCGGTACTTGTACCCACGGAACGTAACTGGCCATTTACTTGGAGTTGGTAAGTTGGTTCCTTTTTAGGGGTCTATAGTCGTTGGTTGCCAGTATTTTACTAGCGACGCACGACGTATAGTTTAAAAATTAAGTTGGCTAACTAAGAGCTGGCTATTTGGCCATCGGCATTTATACAAACCGGCACACAACTTAGCAGTACTTGATTTTTTTTTAAACAGGGGCTAGTTGCTTGGCCATCGGCATTTTCACTAACCGGCACACACCTAAGCGGTACTCGATTTTTATTATTTTTTAATTAAAGTTTTCTTTCACCACCTGCTTGGCCATTAATATCCGGATTAAACGGCACGCAATAATGGATTTTACGCGAAGAAAAAAACTATTGGAGGATATACAATAATTAAGTTTAAAGAAAATATTGTTACTTACTTTTATTAAAAGAAAAATAAGGGGGTACAAGTGGTTCTCGAAGCATGATCCGGGTGGCCGGATATAATTGAAATCGAAACTGCGGACCGGATTCTCCAGGTCACGAATAGACTTCGACCGGATTCTCCAGGTCATGAATAGACTTCGACCGGATTCTCCAGGTCACGAATAGACTTCGACCGGATTCTCCAGGTCGTGTATTCTAGTCTGGCTACTGCTCTCGGTGTTTTACCAAGCTGGCCTGACCATTAAATGCATCGACCGGGTTCTCCAGGTCGTATGCCTTTAGTCTGGCTACTGCTCTAGGTATACACCCAAGCTGGCCTGACCATTGAACGAATTTTTTTGAGACTGAGCTGCTCGTGCAGGAGGCCATGGGCTTATACAACTGAAGATTTGGCCTCCTCATTACTGATACTACGGCCAGAGACGACGAGACACACATATGTTCTTAGAACTATTCTGCATCATCTCATGGCAGGGAGAGAGAAGGATTTCCTTTATGCTTTCCGTCTTCCTTTACATATGTTGTTTTGGTTTTGGGGTGACGCTTACTTGCTAAAGAATATAGTATAGTAACGATACTGGTCTCAGTGCTTGCCTATCGAGATTAGGTCGTGTTATAGTTCACGTTATTTTTCGGCTTCGCGTCTCTGGGTACTGTAAGTGTTAGAGAAAGAAGGTGGTAGAAGTATAGCATGCTGTTGTCAAGTCACGTTGCATGAACGCTGGCCGACGTGTAGATTAATATCCTGGCTCGAGCGTCAGCTTATTCACGAGTGGTTAAGACGCAGAAGAGGGAAAGGATAGAAAATAATTATTAAATTTCATCAGGCGATGTCGACGCATGAGGAGGGAGGGAGATGTAGACTAGTTTTTGTTGTCTCACTCGGTCTCTTCTTATATGTGTGTCACGAAACCTTAGTTTCGGTTCTTGATGTATGTGTGCGTGTATGTTACTTAGCTTGCTACAAAAACGCGGCTTTACGAGGAGGATAAGGAGAGGAGGAGGAGAAAAAAAAGGTACGTCGAGCGCAGCCTCGATGTAACACTATCATTAGGCTTACCGGATTTTCACCTAAGAGAAAATTTATGGAAGGTTCGTATTCATTTTTTTATATTACACCGAGGGTTTTAATTCGTTATGTGAGCGGTTCAAATCTACTGAGCGCGTCAAGTTGTTCGGGGTGCCTAAGGTTGTGCTCATAACCTGAGGAGCTGAATCGTTTCCCTGGTTTTCCTGTCTTTGACGCTCATTATATTGTTTCTTTCTTTATTCTTGTATCATATGGCCTGAGTTTTTGCAATATGCGCATACCTTGCAGGTAGCGGCAGTATGACCATTTTTATTGCACAGTTGACATTGCAGCGAATTCTTGGCTTGCATTTAAAGTTGCTTGCAATTTCAAGCCACGTGGCCCGATGTGTCACACATTTGACAAACTTTGAAGCAAGATAGCAGTTATCTCTGTTATGCCCTTGCTTATTGCAAATTTCGCAAAATAACGGCATTCTTGCTATATTGGTGCCATTTTTGGCAGTATGATTCAAGGCATTACATAATTGGTATACGATTTGAGTTGATTATTGGTTCTGAAACAATCTCTTGCCATATGGCCGACCACGTATTGAATATATCTACATTTGAAAATTAAATATTCCTTACTTTTATTATTGTCAAAAAAGGAGGGAGGGGTACAAAAGGCTCTCGAGGCAAGATAGCAAAAATGTAGGATCACTAGTTGTATGCAAGAAAATGAAGGAAAAACTACCTTATTTGGGACTGTGAGCTGGAGGAGAGCGGGGTGGAGTGGGGGGAGCTAAACCTCACGCTTAACTCTTACAACTATATATTATAGGAATATATAAAGAAGTTTCTAAAATTACACCACCTGATTACATTGCAAGAACCCCAAGAAATTTTAAGTACCGCAGTTATTATAAAGCGTCGGAAATTCGGGATTTTTTACTATACTATTTTCCTAAAATTTTCAAAGATTTTTTACCAAAAGTTTATTNTTACGTATATATATATATATATATATATATATATATACACTAGTGGGGTTACTGGGGCTAGTGCGGTAGTCCTCTAAAAAAGCATAGGTCTTCTATGATTGGCAAACCAATAAGACAACAAGAGGCATCTGATTCAGCGAATTGTGAAATCGTTGCATTAAATAATGGCAGGACCATGTTCCAATGCATTAACAACAGCAGCAGTATTAAGTTTAATCCAGGATGCTTGGCTTCATATATCGATATCTCGTACATAGGTTCTTAAAATTAGTCAGTATCATTTTGTGACAGGGAGAGGGAAAGCTTTTCTACATGCTTTCGGTCTTCCTTTACATGTATTGTTTTGGTTTCGAGGTGATGCTTTTTTGCTAAACGATATTGTATGGCAGCGATACTGGTTCCAATGTTCGCTTATCGAAATTTGGTCGCGTTTCAGTTCAAGTAATTTTCGGGCTTGTTGGCTCTGGGTACTGTAAGTGTTAAGAAAGGACAGTAATAGTAGTATAGCATGCCGTTGCCAGGTCTTGTTGCATGAACGTTGGCCAATGAGTGGATAAGACGTCCTGGCTCGAGCGTCGCCTTGTTTACGAATGGTTAAGGCAGAGAAAGTAAAGGATAGAAAGTAATTATTGAGGACCGCCAAACGATGTAGATAAATCTGTCAACGCATGAGGAGGGAAAGAGATGTACACTAGTTCGTGGGTCTTTTCCTTACTCGGTCTCTCCTTATACGTGTGTAATGAAACATTAGCTTCGGTACTTGGTGTATGTGTGGGTATGTAACGTTTAGGTTATCACAAAAATGCAGTTTTGCGAGCAGAAAAAGAAGAGGAGAAGAAAACTTTTAAAAAAGGGTACGTCGAGCTCAGCCTCGATGTAACAATACATTGACAAATCGTGAAACCAAAACAGGTATTAATTTGAAACGTAAGGTAACGGAAAAGCTTGTAAAATCAATGGAAGAATCAGGATTTAATGTTTTACCGTTTAAAAGCTCTGAAAAGGACCAATGCACTTGCGCTCGGTTACCTCCTCCATCGTGCAGATGCTTTTCTCCCTCCGCCGAAGCTGGAGCCAAGTCGATATAACGGGGCGCTTCTGCGTATTACGGCAGTCGATTCCTAATCACTGCGGTGCACTGTTACCATCGGTCAGCCGAACCTACCGGCTAACGATCGGACCCTTACTCTTCAACCAGCGATACTTGGGAGCAATCCGACTAGAAACCTTTAAGAAATAAACGACTATGGTTATTTACCAACACGACTTTGCATATTACACTGGCAGAATCAGCAGCCACTCAGGATCTCAATACCGAGAACCTTTTCAAGTCTCTGGCAGCTACCCAGGATCTCGACGCCGGAACCCTGTTAAGGTTGCTCTACTCCGGCACACCAGAGGAAGCCTCTAGAGAGTTTCACGCCGCGTCCACCGTGAAGCTACCACGGAAAAAGAAGCGTTCGGAGAGACAGCGAATCCGGCATAATACCAGGAAGCGACAGGTTAAGCCAGCCGTACGTCCACACAGCGTGTTGGTTGTTTCACCCACCAACACCCACCTTTGGAAATACCATCAGAGGGAACGCCCCACCTGGGAGGCACTTGGTTCGAACAAAACCTCCGCGGCGTCGTCCTCGGGTGCGTGTGCTCGTCTAGGGAAAGTCCCTCAAGATTTAGGGGCACCAACAGGGAGGAGGAAGCTGACTCGACCCATACTGCGCCCTCCTCTTGCGCGCCCTTCGCACGTCGAGACCCCTCAAGGCAGACCCAAGTTACCCAGGGTACAGTTGCCCGAACTGAGGGATCCTCAGAGACTCCGTCAAGTGAGATGGAAGCTGCTTGCGAGACCTCTGACAATTTCCCGTGGGACCTTCATTTAGCCGTAGCCTGATGCTCCTCATTAACAATCGGCTCTTCTTAGGGCCATTAATGAGTTCGACGCACCAGAGGCTACCTTTCCGGCCTAACAAAGCTAGGGAACGAGCGGTCACTAAGGCAGGTTTCGCCGATCAACAAGGGGCAACCACTGGGGCAGGGTCCGCCGTCATCACCGTAATCGCTTCAAGAATAAAGTTAGAGGGGACGTAGGAATATATGCCAGCGTCCATGATGGCAAAAATGTGCAATCTAAAAATACGCTACTACTCCAAATTGAATATGAGAACTTTTTTCTATTAACTATCTTAAGAAATTGAAATTTCATTGACAAAAAATGTATTCCCTATCATACAACGTAACCAGCTTGCACTTAACAGTTGGTGTTATGTTAAGACTATGCCAGTAATTATCAGTTTAAAGAGAATCCAAGTGCTGAAACACTTACCTTGTATGCTCTGCACGTGTCACACACATGTGTTGTTGCGTATACGTATAGCAGACGAACAAGTGTGGCCGTGAGTTCGATAATTTATCTACTCTTTTCTCACCTTTCAATAGGGAAATAATAAATAGCTTTTTGTATGCTTTTCGATGCATACCCACTGCTCAAAATAGTATGACAACGTTGAGAATCTGTAACAGTATGTGGTCACTAGCAAATGTTAATCATGGTGCTGACTCATAGACGTTGCCCCATAAGTCCTGTATAATATATATAGGTGTAAAAATGCATGACGTATTGAACTAGCTTGTGTACAACTATATGGCTGACTCCCGCTCTATTGAACATTTTTAAATAGATTACTTTATAAAATTGTTGATTTATTATTGAGGCATTCTCAAAAGAATACAAGTTAAAACTTTTTTAATTCTTTCTTACATTCTTAAAGATAATACATGGCTACCTAATTTAATAGAATGTCTGACAATTAAATTGTTTTCGTGAATCTAAGATCGACTGTTTAAAAATTTGTTTTAATTAAATAAAGTAATACTTGTCGTTTTTTAAGTTTTTTGAAAATAATTTGTTAAAAATTATCACAAATAATGGAGATGATGTAGGTGTTACTCTAATGCTTTAAAAAATTGTAAGAAATTGAAAAAAAAAAAAATCCTTAATAAATCAGTTCATATTAAATATACTAATAGCACATTATTAATATATTTTTAGTTAAAATTTTATTTCCAGAAGTTTCAGAAACTTTAAATATCTGATTAATTCAAATTTAAATTAAAAACTTTACTCTGTGATAACTATCATGTCCATCTTAAAGTATTTTCAATAAATTGTTTTATGTTTAAGATTAATTTTTAAATGATAAAAACAACTATAATAGTACAAGTGTAAAAACAGGAATAGTTTTGTATGATAAAACAGATTAATAACAATTTGACAAAATATTCATAATACAAATAACTTAATAAAGCTACGTTTCTTTTTCTTATCCTTTATTCAGATGTTTACAAATATTCATTGCATTTGAGGAAATCAATAAACAATTATGGATGTGGCGTCGTTTAGGTGAAGGTTACATCTTGTAACTAATGTATTTTAAAATACTTCATAGTAGTAAAGAAAATCTAAAAAACGATAGTATATATTGTCCCTTTAGTAAATAAACAAAAAAGATAACAGATTCGTTCAAGCCCCTTTTGGATCGGTTCGGTTCTCTTAGCCTATATAACAATTAGCCTATATAAGTATACCTATATAACATAGCGAACCAAACAGAACTTTCTGTATACATAGGTATACTTTGTTAAGAGAACCGAACCGAACCAAAAGTGGCTTGAACAAATCTATTGTGACTGTAAAGGTTTTCAGATGAGCAGCTCGTACTGACTGGTAAGTTAAATTTCACAGATACGACTAACCAACATACCTGTCTATAATATATACAAACATCAAACTGACAGCACGAGTTCAATTTGCTGGTGACCACATGCTGTTACAGTATGTGAACTTAGCAAAAAGAGTATGTTAGGGAGTCAGGAGCAGCAGTAGCTTAAGTAGCAACCCAAGTTTGATCACAAGCTATGCTATTAGAGCATGCCACTCGAGCAAAACTAGAATTATGAGTTGCCGTTCTGCAATAGCTGGGTGCCACGACTCCTAAATTATAATTTTTGTACAAAAAGAGTACACAACCATTACTATAGTAGCATGCTATACTGCCGTACTGCTTTCGCGCAATTCAATACTGGCCTTGCACGAAACTTTTGTGGTAATATAGTATAGATTTTTTCCATACTGAATTATCACAATATTTTTCTCTGTGTATATTTAATGAAGTTGACGTATATTTTAATCCAAAACTAGTGATTCCTTATAGTAATGCTTACCTATACACAGTATACATCGAAATACTATTAAATTAGGGACCAGCAGCAAAGACTTCTTACTTATCTACGAGTTTATAGGAAACTGATGTAGTTGGTGAGATAGATAAACTATCTGGGTCAGAGAAAAATATGCATCCCTCACAAAATGTCAAGAGTTTATAAAAGATGATGGTAAGATAGTGAGCTTGATTGGTCATTTGCATTGTGGCATATTAAATCAAGATAAACTTATTAAATGGTGTGAAAGTTTGCTTTCGTCTGGTTTGTTCGAAAGATGCATTTTGTTTATTGAATTCATTAACAAAGAATTATTCATTTAGTATTACCGTAGCAACACTTCTCGTACAACAAGTAAGAGTTAGCCCCACAGTTTTGATGACACATTCAAAGATCCTAGCAAGCACTGAAAAATATCCAATCACCCGTGTGAAAGCTAAGTCTTTCACTATGCACAGCGGTATTACAAGCGACTTTTGAGAAAACGCTATTCTTGGACAGTTATCAAGAAATCATCCTAGGATTCGCTGACAACAAAGCTTTAAACGGGGACAAACACTTCACTTCTTGAATTCCAAAAGTTACTCTATTAACTTTTTGTCATCATATATGGATGGGGTACACCTTCCGAGCAAACTGTTACAACCTACTTTTACAGGAAGCGGATCTATATACATTGAAGCTTATCATACATTATTTTTGGGCTCCAGAATTCATTACATATATGAGGAAAATAGCATTTACAGATAAGATTATCAAAAAAGGCATTGTCTTTTTGTATTCGATCATATACCAAATCTGTTAGTTGCCACTGACACAGACGAAAAATTGTGTTCTTTACTCAGAGTTTGACAACGTGTTAGAAATGGACTCAAAATATCACATAGTTGTGGATTTCAATGTCTTAAAAGAATTTCTTTTTCTTTCTTTTTATTACCTTCCGTATACTACCTGTTCCCAACAAAGTTTTGTGATTAATTAATTATTGTAAAACGCTTGTCTCCTCGTTAACAATACATTTTATACTCCTTTTCTCGTGGGGACGTCTCAACATAGCGAATGGTACAGCTATGCTTATTTCGGTATTCGCATGCTTGAAGGTTGGTAAAGGAGGTACCTTCAAGGCTGCCTATCGGCTCAAAGCGCGGCTTTGATGCCGAAAGCACGAGGTGAGGAGAAGGAGGGATTAGGAGGTGCTTTCCTCTCATGGACATGATCGAGGGGCGTTCTCACGAGGGAAGGACGATTATTTACGGGGAAAGGGGAAGGAGAATTAGGGATACCTTCTGTTATGCTTATATGAAACAAAACAAAAAAAAATGACAATTTGTTTGAAAAACTGGTATCGTTGCCCTTAACAACGAGTTAGCTTTATAAAAAGAGACGAGGAGACGAGCGGGAGTTCAGATGTGTCCTTGGTGCAAAACGTTGTTAATTATACTTTGGGTATGTTTTGTTAGATATTTTTAAGAACTACATTAACTTATGATAAAATAAGTGTAACTTTGTACAATAAAATTACTAGACGTAAGCAACTAGAAAATAGGTGCATCATATACTTACCATATTAGAAAGAAAGCGGTGTTAAAAAGGACAAAGATCCTCCAGCTCTTACCCCACTCTCGAGATGTTGGCAAAGTTTCCTCTTAGATGCGCGGTTTATTTGTATGGGCCTACTCACAGACTTGTTTCATGCAATTGTATAAACACCATCTGGTGCCAGAAAAGTGGGTAATGTTAGGACTTTTGAGAAACCAATGCACAGTAAATGCCAAATAATACAAGTTTGTTCACTCACAAGGATACTAAACTTAAAAACTAAAAATTGCACTAGCTGTAAAATACATCAATATGGTATTGGTCAGTAACACAAAATTTGAAAATAAAAGCTGAAACTAGTATTCATAATGACGAAACCACAATCAACACAACTTCAAAGCCAGTGACATAACCTTATTTGCGTAGTGTAAAAGCAAAAAGAACTAAATAAGTTTATAAAGTTACGCGAAAATAACCTGAGTGACTATATTGGTGAAGGGTTTGTTAAGTCATGTAATTACGTTACTGTTACGTCGTGGCTCTTTGACGTATTTTTAGCGCGCTAGTATTTGAAAGTAGTGTGAGACATTCAGACAGCAAATGTATTTGTGTCTAGCAGTATTGCAACAGGATAAAAATATTAAAAGTAATCCACCAGTACCTTTACGAATAATGGACTATCAGTGGTTAACAGATCTGCGAAACCTAATTTATTTGATCACAAGTATTATAACAATAATTTAAGCAATTAGACAACGTTAAATAATGTAGCTGGCTTATATTATTAACAGCTACTTGTCTACTGGTCGGCTGCTTCTCGAGGAAAAAAGATGAGTCCACAGGGTTCGGTTCTATTTAAACCCTAAATTAGATCAATAATCGAAGGTGGGACCTGTGGTAAATTAAGGAGTGCAGGTTAATTTGATTAACATATTCTTGGAAAGAAGGTGCAGCTGCAGGCCTAGGCCAGATGTTGAATTTGGTGTGGATGAAATAAGGGAGTGGGAATTGCTGGTGAGCAGACGACCGATCGATCGTGCGTTGGTATTGATCCAGGGGTGCGGCCGCTAGGTGAGAGATGCCATAAAGTATTTGTTACCGACCGTGGGTAGACGTCACTAGACGTGATACGCCCTCCCCTCTCCCAGCCTAAGTTTTTACTTGTCACGTGAGTTTACACTTGATAAAGCAGGATTATGTATTACAGATATATGTTTTACACAATTTAAATATAGTTATAGTTACATTCGTACGAGATATTATCTTTACGTATTAGTATTACATATTACAATGTGTGTTTATAGTTAAGAAGTATTTTGCTTTTTAATCATAGGACTTATGTTATAGTGCTTTTGAATTAGTATTTTTTTTAAGCTTACTGGTGACAACGGTGTTTTAAAATAACATTTAAGCAATAGATTTGTTTAGCTTCCAGAAATGCGCCTAATTTGTGCGATTAATACTTTGGTACTGTTCTTCAACACTATTCTTACAGTAAATAATCATAGTGGAAGGTTTCTGAGATAATGAGAAAGTAATGATGAGATTCAGATGGGATGTCAGGGGAAGAGAAAGATGATTATCGCTGGACACGATGCTGAAGTCAAATTTATTTGAGATGGACTCACAGTGCAGGCAAACATTACTATGTGTGTTCCGAAGATGTACTGGGTTAGGGCACTCGAGCTGGGATCTTGCAGTGGGGTCGTCTCCATAACCTTGGAAATGATAAATTGTATATAAATAGTAATCTTTCCAGGGTTTAATGTCTAGGAGATAAAATTTTTATCGCTGAGAAGTTATATGACGCTTATAACCCTTTTTACCTAATGGAAATCGCTCTAAAAGGCCAGTATATGTTATACTAGCTGTGTTGATCGTGGTTTCCTCTTATTCACGAGTTTCGGCTCGATCCCATTCGGGGTGTTCTATGAACTTTCTTACTCTATGATGCTGAAGACCATTGTTTAAGTTTCTCAGGATTATCTTGAAAGCTCGTCATGCTTGGTGTTCAACCGTGATTTCGGAAATAAAATCGGCATTCTCCAGTAATACGTTTATCACCATATCTTCGACAAAGCTACCTGAGTATCAGTTCCAAGTGCTGCCCGATGCACGTACATGACTCACACTATAGATACAGAGAGCAGATATATATGTAACTTGACATGATATATGTGTGAATATGACAGTAATAAATACAAAATATGATAGTTCTACAATTGGACGTTCGTTTAAGTATTTTGAATTCGTTATTTCTCGCATGTGGTGTTCTTTTCAGTATATTCTCTAACCTGTAATTAATGTAGTGGTGATAACATTATCTGCAGGATTTCCGGACTGGAAATCCCCTTCTCCAATCTAGATAAGTGCCATAGTTAGGTGAGTTGCCAAGGCTGTTCTTCCGTCCAAGGTTTGTGAACACGGGAAAAACTCCATACATTATCCTATGATTGTCCGTAGCTGTTTCTTGTCGGTAATGAGGCTCGTAAGCATCGTTTCTGCGATGTCTGGACATTGAGATCACTTCGTGATGTGTGAATCGGTAATTTAGTTCTCACCACATTGCCTTATCTAAAGCAAGGTTTCGGCTAGCTTCCTGGATGATTTTACAATCCGTACTTAGTACAAACAAAATTTGTTATCTCTTTTTGTACTAAAGTACACTCTTAAATATTTATTAATTCTTGTAAATCTTTTAATATTGTTTTATCATCGATTGTAACATAATAGGCATTAAAATGTTCATCAAAATCTTGATTTAGCATTCGACGCATTAAAAAATATACGCTATTATTTGTTGCTATTGCGCTATACTCTAATACTGCTATTACTATTTACATAATAACTACTCAAAGTATAAGAGTACGCCATGTTTCGTAGGCATCAATGAAAACTTTCTGAGTGTACGACTTTTTTAGCTAGAAAGATCAATTTCAATGAATGTTTTGACTTTATTGTGAAAATAAATCACAAGAATCGTCTTTACCAACATGTTTACCTCTTAAACTTGTTTAGAGGTTACAAGGACATCTTATTAGAAACAAACATACTCGCTGCATTGCACAAGAACAGAGTTACTTATATATTATAGTATATTGTAATATACTGGTATTGTCAGTATAAGCATCGCCACGACGTATATGATATACTTTCATGCGATATTCTGTACTCTCCATATATATATAGTAAGCGCGCCTATAGAAAGCGCTGCTTTTATGTTTTGGAAATGTGTACTTTGCAGAGTCTGGCTGTCGCCACTATACAGACTCTGGTAGTAGCTGCCAGAGTTTCTGGTACGTGCAACTAAACTGCCACTACCATGTGAGTATAGCAGTACCAACCACACTTTATAGCAGACGCTGCTACGTCAGTTTCTCAGTGATCGTTGAGGACCCACAGAAGCTCTTCGCCATGGTGTTTTTCTCTTCTTGGCTTTTTGGTGTTGATTCTTCGGCTGTTTTTGCCTTACTAATTTTTTTGTGCTTGTCGGGATTGGCGCTCGTCCTTGATTCAGTGCCAAGCTAATGAATACCATAACTTCTGGAGCTGAACTCGCTTCTTCGTGTTAGATTGGTGCCATTTTAGCAGCTTATTTTTCGTTGGAGGTAGTTGAGGTGGATTAGAGGATTGGAGTTAAAAAAAATGGTCTCGAGCTCGGAAAATTCGGGAACAATTGCTAGTTTGCCGTAAAAAAATACATATTGAGGGTATATGCTTTCGACTACTTCGATTTTCTTGAAATATTTTCGGTTCTTTTGTCCACTTAGGTGGGCATTATAACAAGATAAGTTGATATTATCATTATAAGGTAATTAAATTATCTTTGCGAACGTTTAAATAGTAAACGGCTCTTCTTTTATCTGCTTCTATGACTGTGACTCGTATTCCATCACCATATATGAACTCTATGCTGTGAGCTACTCTTACAGGAATTGTTTCGGATGTCATAAATTTGCTCTGTTCTTATGGCTACGGGGTTTGCATTATTCGCTGGAGTGTATGCCAAGCCTTTCAAGTTAGATTGAAAATTGGGGCCAATGCTACTGATAGGTGTATAGCTGATGCTAGTTTAGTCAAGTTTTGTAATTAACTTGTTGAAAGATTTTTTAGTGTATACTACATAACATATGATAAGGATTGATAATGATAGCGTTATGGTTATTACGAGTATTGCTGTGGCTATTCATTACAAGCAGCAATTTAAAACAACGTCACCTACAGGGTAAAAGTTGTCGATGCTAATTCAGAAGAATACTGTTACATCGTGGCTCTTTGAATTTGATTGCAGCGTGCAGTGTGTGGACAGCAAATGCGTTTGTGTTCAGCAGTGTTTGTAATGAAGATAAGGTATTACAAGTAATTTACCAGTACTTTTACGAGTAATGAACGATTAGCAGTTGACAGCTCTCCTGATTAGCCGGAGAATTAGATTGCGTGTTAAGCCGGTAATATATTATAAGAAAGGAGAAGCTTAATTGAATTGTTAGCAAAACTTGTTTTATTGGATCACAAATTTTATAATGATAACTCAGACAATCGGATATTAAATTATATATAACTTGCTGTAGTTAATATTAGCTACTTGCTTGTAGATCGACGGATGCTCCAGGAAATAGAACGAGCTCGCAGGAGGCGGTTCTATTAAAATCCTAAATCGGATCGATAATCAGGGGTAGGACCGCTAGTAAGTCAGGGAGTGGAGGTGAATTTGATTAACATATTCTTGGAAAAAAGGTGCAGCTGCAGGCGTAAGACAGCTATTAAATTTGGTGGGGGTGAAGTTAGGCAGCAGGAATGGCTGGTAAGCATGCGATCGACCGAACGTGCATTGGTATCGATTTATGGGTGCAGTAGCTAAGTGACGAATACCATATTGTATTTGTTACCAGCAGTAAATAGACGCCATTAGACGTAACACACCCCCTTCCCCTAAGTTTTTACTCGCTGGGCGAGTTCGTGCCTAGTAAAATCGGCTCGAGTTTTATAGATATATGTTTTGTCACGCTGCCTTTGTACCTGGAAATAAAAAAAGGGGGGGGGGGTACGCAGGAAGTGGATTGCCTCGTATCGTACGTTCTTCGGGTCCCTCGTCCTCTTGGATTTTGCTCCTGAAAAGGGGAGTTGTACGGGATTTCTCCTCTCGTTCTACCGAGAGGAAATAAATTTGGGAATGCTACCGTGTCAAGTAAGGAAATCGTTTATTGCACTCTCCACACGGCTCTACACAACTCCTCGACGGCGCTACAGCGGTTCCGCCTCGCCGCGTGAACCGTGAGCGCACGTTCGGGGTCCTGAGACCAGGAGGGGCTACTGCCCTAACGTTTCCAGCCACGTCACACACGCACACACACGCTCACCCTCACACGCAACCTCTCGTCCCTGTCCTTTTCCGGCCCGCTACACACCTGCTTTCTGCTATCGCGCCCTTTTCTTCTCGCCCCGTGTCAACCTTCCTCACCCTGTCTCTCTTTCTCTCTCTCTCTCTCACTATCACTGTCTCTAGGTAATCTGCTCCTTATAACCTTCAGTCCCTAGTCCCGGTCCTCTCTCTCTCTCTGTCATCCTCTTGGTCTCTCTTTTTCTCTTTCTACACACCTAGAGCGGAAACGCGCGAACACCCCCAAGATTCGGCACTCCCGAGCATGCACCTGCGACTTCCCGTAACCTAGTGCTTTCTCTCTCTCTCTCTCTCTCTCTCTCTCGGTCCTCTGTATTCTCCGGGACTTAGTCCCGGAGGCCTACTGGCGCTCGCGAGCCCTAGCACGACGTACAAAAAGAAACGGAGGGAAAACACGCTACCTTTCGGCTCTTTGACTCGCGGTAACGGCGTATGGCGTCTGGCTGGGTCTCGGGCTGCTGGTGAGCCTGTGGAGTTGACGGCGGCGGTCCTACTCTCTCTCTCTCGTCCTGCAGTTGCTCTGCTTCTCGTCCTGGGTCTTCTCCTGGCGGTGATGATCTCCGACGACGGGGACACAGCAGCTTTCTCTTTTCTCTTTCTCTCTTGATCAGCCAACAACTTTCTCTCGCGCTTTCTCTCTCTCTCTCTCTCTCTCACTCACAACTCTCTGGCTAATACGTGCGCGAAGGCTCTCGACTCGAGACTAACTCTCCGTCCCGCTGCAACCACAGCACGTACCTCTCGACTTCCACTTTTTCTTTCTCTCTCTCATACCTGAGGGCCGCCACCGCGACCTGAACAGTGGTGCGCTCGCTCATGCGTTTATTTTCGCCGCTGTTGCTGCTGTGTCCCGTGTCGCATCGTCCTCTTCTCCTTTTTTTTTATTCTGGGAGCCAAAACAAAAGCAGAATTCCGGGAAAGTAAGCCTTTGCCGGTGACGTCATACGCGTTGCGTCAGCGAGAGCGACATGAGCCAGGAGGCTCAATTTGCCTCGTTCCAAACCCTCCCCCCCTAGGCTAGAGCACTCCCAGCTGCTCGAAAGCCGACCTGGTTCGCTCTGTCTCTCTCTCTCTCTCTCTCTGACGCAACGCTAGATGAATTGAAACAAGATGGAAAAATACTTACGTTGGCCTCGCGGCCAAGAGTCCAGATGCTCTGTAGCGGTGTCCTCTCCCTGGGTGCTCCCTCTCTGGTCCATGGTGTTCTTTCCCCCGCAGGAAGATCTTCGATGGTAGTTGTCCGCTAGTCCTTTGGTCCTTAAGTGAGTCCCGGTGGTTTACCCTCAATTTGCGTCCAGTGGTCCTACTCCTATCCTGCCACCTGCTTTCTTAGTCCTTTGTCCTCTCCCCCTGTCCTGGTCCGTTGTCCGTTTCGTCCGGGTGGAGGCTCCAGGCCTACTCATCGCGTTCCGCTTGGAACACCCTACGGAGCACCAGCTCCCGCAAGTCCTGGGAATAGCCCTGAAGACTCCCCCAGACGCGCTCTACCTGATTCACTCACTCCCGAGGCCAGCTAGAGTGGTCCTGAGCCCGTTGCGCCCTATTCCTCTCCAACTGACGCTTAGAAAGCGGGCGGCTCGAGGATATCACCTGGGAGAGCTGCACGGTGGTGGACACCAGAGCTACATCCCGGTTTCGCCCCTCTCCGGTGTTGCGGTGTAGAGCTCCATGCCGTGGGGCCCTCCGCAAGAGGTCTCGTGCGTCCTCGACGGAGCGATCTCGAAGGTTCGTCGCCTGGCTCGAAGTGTTCCTTCCATGGCTTTGGGGAAGACGATCGTTCGGATGGCTTATCGGGGTAGAGGTCCTCCCCCATAGGTCCTCGGCTGTGGGAGAGGGGGTGGGGTCACGCTGCCTCTCCTGGTACCGCACATAGCCGGTGTCGCAGCGAGGACATTCGGGCGCGCTCAAGCCTAATCTACCGCAGTTAATGCAGTGGATGTTGGCTTTGGACTTAGGACACGCCTTGGCTCGATGCCCCTGCTGCCAACAGTTAAAGCAGGCTCGGGGAGGGGGGTCTAGAGCGGGGTCAGTTCTGATGGGTCGCAATCCCAAGAACAGCACCCCCGTGGTGTGAGGCCGGCGTTCCCCTTCGGGGGCGGAATGCGCCTGCTGCGACGTGACGGGGTTGTCCTTGGGCCGGATTGGGACACCCGCCTCCGACTGATGATCTCCGAAATCAGCTTCCGGAGTTGCAGCCACGTAGTCCTCCGGTTGCAAGATTCCCCCACTGGGATTTGGGGGTCGTTTGTTGGGGTGGATGCGGCCTCCCCGGCGCAGCCGTCGGGCCTTCTTTGGGCGTCCTCCTCTCACACCGTTGTCTCCAGGCTCCTGGTTCTCCTCAGAGGAGCTTCCTCGACCAGCCGCACACCCCGCTTGACCTTCAGGGTCTCCCTGGCTGGTTGTAGCCTGGGGGTTCCAAGAGCTCTGGATGGGTACGTATCACGGTCGAGGAGCCGACGGCTGGACCACCTGGTCATGAGGGCTGGTGCGGTTACCGGCGACGCCCCAGAGTCCAGTGATGGGGGTCCTTTCGCCAATCACCTGGTCCTCGCGGGTCCCAAGGCGACGGCGGATCAGCTCCGCATCCAGCCGTCCTTAAAGCTCAGCCTTTCTTAAGTTTTCTTGACGCTTCTCCACCTCTTCCAATCGTCTCACCTCCTCTCTCCATCGATCTCCTCGAAGAGAAGGCAGGGGGTCGGCTTCTTCGGTCCGTCCCGGCGTCTCCACGTCTGCCAAAAAAGGAAGGAGCGCACCGGGAGATTCTACCTCCATGGGGATCTCTACCAGGCGCTCAACCCCCTCTTTTAGCGTCAGACCTGAGAGAGCTCGAGTGGTAATGAGGGTGTCCTTGGTAGTCCGGGGTAGAGGTACCTTAAACGTGGGTTCGAGGGAGGGTTTCTCCAGCTCGTCCGTCGCCATCTCCTCGATCTCCATGCGCTCCAATTTACCCAGGGTCCAGAGCTCGCCCTCACTGTCTGACTAAAGCAACTTATCCTCCTTCGACAGGGGAATCGGGTTCTGTGGAGCGACACTGGGTGCCAAGGGGTGGTCCTTCAGAGATGAAGTAACGGTAGGGCTCGGGGGTAGTTCCTTGCGGCAACGTCTTGGGGGAAGAGTCAGCCCGGTCATGCTGGCCATGGCTGCCTGGGGGTCAACGAAGGTCGTGTGGGCCGAGTTGAAGGTCAAACCCGATCCAGTGATAAATAAGCGTAATTATTTTTTAACTATCATCACATTCACAGTTCATCTTTGCTTTTGATTAACATGGCTTAATTTTTTATTGTACGAGAAAATTAATTGTTAGAGTGTTGTAACAGTAGTAGTGAGCAGCAATAGTGATTACAACAGTGGTAGTGATAAATAGGTCTAATTATTTTTAAACTATCGTCAAATTCACAGTTAATCTTTGCTTTTGATTAGCATAACTAAATTTTGATAATATGAAAAAATTAATTGTTAGAGTGTTGTAACAGTAGTAGTGAACAGCAATAGTGATCACAATAGCGGTAGTGATAAATAAGTGTGATTATTTTTTAACTATCATCACTTTGTTATGTTATTATTAGTTTTTTAATTTTTTCAATTATCTTTTTTAGTCATGACCAATCTAAGGGAGTGCCTTAAATATTTTTTCTCAGAGCATTATATTTTTTGTCCTAGAAAGTGTAATCACTTATAAATCATCTATTATTGATAGAATAACAAAACTTTTGAAACTAGTACAAGGGTGATTTGAGTTGGTCGCACGATGTATGTGTGTGCGTAAACAAGTTTTTCAACTAACTCAAGGATAGTACTCAACTTCTTGCACATATATTTTATACGCTAACGATCTAAGACGCAGTTATAGATTAGAATAAAATACCATTTTTTGTAGAATACATTTTTATCTGATATGCAATGCAGAGATTCTTTAATGCTAAAATTAATATGAAAATATATATAGAAATAGGAAAAATTGACTACAAAAGAATAAATTTGAAAATTTTTAATCAATTTCATGTAGGGGAGACCAGGGCACGCAGGGCACTCTAACTTTATTGAGCTGTATTTCTTAAAGGAATGAGGATTAGAGTAGTTAAAAAATTGTGTGTAAAAGTACTTACAAAAGATCTTTGTGGACCTAGCCTACAAGTTAAAAAATTATTGTGCAACATTTAAAATTTAAATAAAAAAAAATTGCTCGTTCTTAAAAAGCTCTACTATGCCCCAGGGGTGGGGTATGGTGTAGTACGGGCTGGGGAATTCGTAGCGTGAAGGATACATAATAGTTAAAAGGTGTGAGCTATAGAAAAAAAAATTAGGTAATTTATTTATTTATTTTCGAATCTTTCTTTACATTGTAAGTAAACTTATAAGCCTAAATCATGAACACATTAAATTTCTGTAATAAAATTCTTTGGCTTTTGAATATGTTATTCACTGCATTTAATCAAAGTAAATTNAAAAAAAATTAGGTAATTTATTTATTTATTTTCGAATCTTTCTTTACATTGTAAGTAAACTTATAAGCCTAAATCATGAACACATTAAATTTCTGTAATAAAATTCTTTGGCTTTTGAATATGTTATTCACTGCATTTAATCAAAGTAAATTACTGAATAAATTCTGTTCTTCTGGAAAATCAGTAGCAAAAAGGATTGGGCAGTCTAGAATCGATATATTATTCCGATTGCAAATAGTAGAATTCGCTCTCTGATGTTCATTTAATTGTACTATTTTGTTAATATTTAAAGCTTTTAGTGAATTTCTTCGCGTGTTTTTTGTAGTCTTAACAGGTAAACTACCTAATGTTTACATTGTTCTACAAAAAACTTAACCTAAAAATCAGCTGTGTAACGCTCGTGCCAGCGCTCACACTGCCGCGGCCAGGCTACGCTCTGCCCCAGCCAGATGCTACGCTGTGCCCCATATGACACGCTTGCTTGTTTTTGTTATAATTTTGTTGTTACTTATTTTCTTAAAAAATAGAAAAAAGGAAATTGTAGCTAACGAGTCCAGCTTTCAATTAAGCCCAATTGTAAAAATGTTGCTGTAATAGGCTATATTAAAACAGCTGTTGAAAATGATCATCCGATCAATGTAAATTCTAAAAAAATTAAAAAAAGGAAATTGTAGCTAACGAATCCAGCTTTCAAATAAGCCCAATTGTAAAAATGTTGCTGTGATAGGCAATATTTAAACAACTGTTGAAAATGATCATCCGATCAATGTAAATACTACTAATATAGAATTTTTTTTTAAATGAATAAATACTTATTATAATGCCTTAAAATATTTAAGGGAATTCAAGGGACATCAGTATAGGTGTTCAAAAAAAAAAACCTGAAAATTATCATTAATTTTCTTTTTATTTAAATTCCATGCAGACCCAGACTGCCACGATTACCTTGGTCTCCCCTACCTATGAATTGATTTCCACATGCTTGTAGAAAAGCGACATTTAAAGGTTGACCACCTGGTGCATGAAGCCGGAAGCTCAATTTTATAATAATTACCTTTTCTAATGACGACCAATCGTTCTCAAAGTCTCAGTGGGGGCGCGATTCCGGAATTGCGCTCAAAGCGAATATACAATAAATATATGCCAGTTTTATACAACGTGATACCCAATATCACAGATAGAATCGTCTACCTGGACATGCATATAACAAAATGTTCACATCGAATGATTAACAAAGTATTTGTTACTGTATATGGCTAGTGGACAANGACTGCGCCCTCCGATATAGTCGAGCGACTCCCGGCGCTCATCCCCGAGGCTCACGAATTCTAATTTTGTATCACGGTCACCGGCAATTCTAGTATCCGTCTAGAGGATTGCAGTCGCCTTTCTGCTCTGAGTTCTACTGTCAGTGTGATTTGAATTACTGCCAATTCTCGTGCTTATTCTTGAACCCTATTTTCCTGTAAACATTCTATAACATATTAGAAGTAGGGCCCCCCCGATGGAGAAGACACTTATACATAAGAAAAAGAAGCCCCATGCCAAATTCATTAATCCTGTAATATATAAAGCTGTTGGCTATGAGTTATCAACCCTAATTTCTGTGGTAAATACTTGTCCTAACACTACTTATACTTCATTGATAGGTATTTATTTAAATGTATTACCGTATGTACCTTACCCTTTCTCTTATGTTTCCCTTTTGTTTGGTTAGAGTTGAGCTGCGAGTGTGGCTCTCTCCTTTAATATAAAGTATATAATAATAAACGTATATCTTTTAATCCTCTTTCTTTACTTTTTGAAATGGAGGGGGGTCTGATCCATCGCCTGGGACCCATGGTGGCTTATCACGCGGTAGTCGGGTTCTGAATACCCTATATTNTTTTTTTTTTTTTTTTCACAACCGCAGCCTCAACAGCAACCTCAGCCACAGAAGCAGCAGCAGCCGGACGCGATGCCAATTGGAGAGAATTGGTTGGAAGAACCAATTTTAATGAAATAAAAGAGAGTTGGCGATTACGGTCAACCAATTTTTTTCACTCTTAGATGAGAGGAGTGATACTTTTTTTTGTGTATTAATAAAATAATCACAAAAAAAAAAAATAGATTAGTGTTGATTTTTAATCTCCATCCTCTTATCCAAGAGAGCCAGGGACAAGGCCACGTAGAGATCTGCATATTTATGATTATCACTACTGCTTCCACTTGCAGAGTCCACTTTGTCATAACTGACTTGTACTTGTGTTACTGTAACTACCTGACTTTAAACTCTAGCGCCTCATGTACATTGTACAAGTCTTTACTATCAATTATAAAAGCTTTTTTACTTACGTTATCTAGTGAGCAGCTGGTAAATTATAATTTAAGCAAACATCTCTTGTCATAGACTAAAAAATATTTTCCCCTTTCACATATTTTTATCAAGACATCGTACACACCATCAAACACGTACATTTTGATTGAAGCTCAACTCAAACGGAAGTGTCTGAGTTTATTTGAAAAATTCAATACCTTTCAAAAAACAACCAAAAAATTAATGCGCGCGCGCGTACACATGCACACATATAAAACTATGTTTTACAGAGATTTTTTTAATGTTAAGCAAGTGTTAGCTTAAACTTGTTATAAAAATATTACCCCCCATTTCACTCGAACTTACACCCTTCCAATGTACGAAAATTATTGCGTGTATGTGGGCCTCGTATCACTCGATGCACCCGCTCTTGCTAAGAAAAAAAATATTCTGCTGGTACATTATTTGCCTTAGTAAGAAGCGGTGAATAATCAGTCACGGCTAATGCATGCATGTATGCACATAGATAAAAAATGATAAATGTATTCATTGGCAAAGTACTGTGCCAAAAATGAGTGGGCCAGTTTTGGGGCAGTTTAAAGAAATACGCAATCTGCTTTTGGTATTAAAACAGTATGTATTCTTTCTTTAACAACTCGATAAGTACACAAGCTCTAGAGAAGAAAAAATGTGATGCTGGTGTATTATACCCCTAAATTGTGAGAGAAAAAGTCATCAACTACGACTGATGGTGCACGCGTGCTCATGTATGTGTGTGCGTGTGTGTGCAACACATGGGATCACCCCTTCGTTGGTGGCAGCTAAACGGGATACGCGATCCGCTTTTCCCAATCAAATTTTCTCTCCGTCAACTCGATACGCTCGCTCTTGAGAAGAAGAAAAAAAAAAACAACGATTACGCTGAGACTCCTAAAACAATGAGCGAAAGAAAAAAATAAAATCCGCTGATAAGAAATACACGTTCGTGCTTGATCATTTTCCTCTCGCGCTGTACGTTGGGCTTGTCACGTACACCCTTTGGACCCATCCTGATGACGTCGGAGCTCGATTCGCGGTCAGAAAGGAAGGGAGCCGTCAGTACCATCCGACGTTACAGCATCCGGAAGAGGCCCCGTTCCCCTGACGTTACCATCCGAGTAGTCCGCACCACCCACCGCCCCTACTACCTATACCACCCGTACCCCTCCTCTCACCGTCCGATCAGCCTCTCCCCCACCACCACCTCTCCTCTACCACCCGATCAGCCTTTCCCCCCACCACCGCCTCTCCTCCACCGCCTCTTCTCCACCTACAGCTATAGCTAGAGCCTCTCCCCCCACCACTACCTCAGGGGGGGAGCTGGGGGGTTGCTAGAACCACCATCGTTTACCTATCGTCGCGCAACCGTTAACGTCTTTAACACACAGTTATACAATTCAATCTCTAATAAATGCAGATGGTGAGTTGAAATCACCTTTACTCATTGTTCTGCAAGAGACAAATGGTAAGTTCAGACCAATAGTCGAGAAAAACATATATCGATCTGAAAATATTGTCGAAAAATTATAATTTCTAATCTCTCGCTGTCCTTGATGTGTTGCATTTTTATCAGTGTTCCGCCATATTGGATTTATCATTTTTAATTTCCAAAATCTGACAACGAATACGCAATCAGCGACCCGAAAACCCCCCGTATATCAATTTTTATGCTTAACTTGTTGTCTTCAACGGCTCTAGTAATTTATTTTAAATAGGGGTTGTTTTTAAAAAAATACAAATATTGGTTAACTGCACATGTTACGTAACATGCAAAAACATTTTTTTGATTAATTTTCAACGAATTTCAGAATTTTCAGAAAAAAAACTTACTATAAAAAACATAGTTTCAACCCTTAAAATATAGGGGATGCCACCCTGACTGTAAAATATTTCTTAAATTATAAGTACTTTTTGATGGGAACAATTTTGATATAATTTTTTTGAAAAATATTGAGTTTAAAAGAAAATATTACAGAATATGTGTTTTAAGGGTANTGTCAGCTTATACGTCTGTTTTTTCCTTTTTATTTGTCTTTACCATCCATAATTTGTACATTTGGCCTGTGAGTTAATTCTACTCCTATTGAGTACGTCTACTCACTAGAGAGTGCCACACGCGCCCTTCATTCGCTTTGCTTTTTTCATTCACGTTACATCAAATTACAATTGATTAATATTATTAATGCTTTGTTCATGCGTACCTTTCCATTATAGTTGTTTTTTTTTTTGCAAATCTAAGTCTAACGTGTGTGAATATCTAGTTTGCGGTGCGTCCGGGGGCCGCGAAAATTTTGGCGAACCCTAATTATTTTTAATGTTGGTTTCCACTAACTATTTTATACATGCTGATGCCCCAACCCTAAAATTGTGTATTTGCCTGTAGGTACCCACGTGAGCCTGCATCGCTTGAGTCCCGACCCTGANAAAACATTTTTTTGATTAATTTTCAACGAATTTCAGAATTTTCAGAAAAAAAACTTACTATAAAAAACATAGTTTCAACCCTTAAAATATAGGGGATGCCACCCTGACTGTAAAATATTTCTCAAATTATAAGTACTTTTTGATGGGAACAATTTTCATATAATTATTTTGAAAAATATTAAGTTTAAAAGAAAATATTACAGAATACGTGTTTTAAGGGTAAAAACTTAAGGGTAGATTTCACCCCTTAGGAACCGTTCTCCGCCGATAAAAAAAGCACGTGTTATTTATTTTTTGATTCTCTACCACTATGCAAAGTTTCATCAAAATCAGTGACTGACACTTGGGTAGGTTTACTTGTTAGTAAGGCCAGGCCGCAATTTAAGTTCTAGTCGAGGTTCGCTGCAAACATTTGCCTCTGAACTTACAATTCTTGGTAGTTCTGTTAATTTTGTTTTAACTGTGTCCTGCCCTTATTTGGGATTTTTGTCTTCCGATGTACTCGGGGAGTGTGTGTTGCTTCCTATCCCTTGAAGTGGTTCCCCTTGGGTGACAGCTGGTAGTTGTCCATCGCTCTTGTTTATCCATTTGCTATCATTTATGTTACATGAGTAAACCCCTGCATTTACTGAGTGTGGTTCTACTTCTGATCGTTTTTGCAAGCAGTTTGGTGATTATAGGAGGGACACTCTTTGAGGCTATCTACATACACCCCTTCTTGCTTCTCCCATATATCTATTCTTGCTCCTTGTTTGCCTTCTAATGTTTGTATTTCCTCAATCTTTACGGATAGGTTGACCATTTTCCCAGGGTTGTTACTTAAAATGCTGCTGGCTATTTCCCTCCAGTTCAATTTTCTTTGCGTTTCTTGAGGTAAGTGTAAGTTATTCCCGTGACCTGTTTGCTGCCATGCGTTGAGTTCTTGCCCATCCGTCCGCTTTCGTTGGGTGACTGTCATTTCTTCTGCGGTATCTGAATATCTCGCTTCTTCATTGAATTTGTTGCTGTCCTATACTGGAGATGAGCAAGCTTCGAAGGGTATTATTACGTCTTCTCGTGTTGGGATGGCGGACTTGCTGCTCGAATTTTGGTACTTAGAAATCCACTCCCTAAGGGGTCTACTGCTGTCTCCCTCGACTCTGTTTTAATTTTGATGCTTTTCTTCTCTGTATCGCTTGCATTCGAGTTAATGGAGAACTTTTTCAGCTTTTTGCGCCTTTGAAATAATTTATTGCGTATCCGTACAGTGTTGAGTTCCGTGTCTGACTCTGTGCTGTCGCACTCGGCTGAGGAAGATTTTCGAGATAGATCCCGTCTTTCTCCTTCTCTTCTGCTAGTCGGTAAAGCTCTTTCTCCGGCAACTCCGGGTTAATTTCCCCTTCCGCAATTACTGGATTCCTAGAGAGGGCGTTCACGTAATTGTCTTTTCCACACCTATGTATGATGTCGAATTCGTAACCCAGCAGTTGTGCTTTTAGTCGATTAAACCTTAAATCAACCTTTTTAGTGGTATGAAAATGCTTTAGCAGCTCGTGGTCTGTCATTACCGTGAATCGACGTCCGTGTAAGGGAGGACGGAGTTATTCTTTCACGAAGACGATTGCTACGATGGATAATTCTTGAGAGTTACTACTGTAGCTGTGGAATCGAGATGGTAAATAGTCCTTGGTAAGTTTTGCTAGTGCCGGATCTTCATACTTCTCGATATTAATGACTCTAAATGTTAGGAAAGATAAGTAACCAACTCGCTTATTTTATATTTTGTATTAAAAAATAATATCACCTGAATGGTATCATCTCTTGAAGATAATTTTTTTTTCTCGAGACCCTTAACGTACACCTTTTCAGCGTCAACCAACTCGTTTTTGAAAGTACTAAGTCCTTTTTCATAAGAAACTTTGCCATAATTCCAGCTTATGCCATGGAAATTGGTTATCAACCATTGATTTTTCCTTCTGTCCCAAAATGATAAATTTTCCCACGCAAAAGGTAGCTTGAGCACAATTACAACAGGCATGAAATTTTTTTTCCCAAGTTCAACATACGAAATTTTTTTTAAAATAAATTTGTTGTCACAGGTTTTTACATCCTAAGCGTCTACAATGTATTCCATCCTTTAAAGTTGAATAATATGCTTCCTAGTCGAGGATGATTCAAAGAATGAATTCCATAGCAAGGTTAGCTGAAATACATACTCGTTTATATATGGATCCGAATTTTGTACGTGCACAGCTTCAGTTTTAAAAAAGAAATAAAACTCTCATATTTGAATGCATCTTTCTGGTATTGGCACTTTGCTTGTAGGAGATTTAACTCACAGCAAGACTTCATCGTCCCCCCATGTACTATAGTTATTATTTAGCTAAATTATTAGATTTAGGTTATGTAGTAATTTAAGTATAAAGATCATTATGGGATATGAAAAAAATTAATCTTGACACATTTTGAGTTTCATTTTTACGAATAGTTTATTTGACATAAAAAAATTATTACAAAAATGTACAAAACTGCGTTCTCAAGATGTATATACACCTTATTCTACAGCTGCAGTATATTAATGCGTATAACTCTTCCTCAACATCATCATCAACGTCGATCCATTCCAGATTTAAATAGAACTTTTTTATACGCTTAACATTATGAAGAGCACACATTGATTTATAGGTTCCGTTGTGATGAGTGCAAGCGGTGACCAATCTTGGGAGTTCAAATGGTGGATAGTCTGTCATATTAATGACTTCAAAGCCAAATCTTTCAAGCCACTTTTGTTTCAGCACTTCAATAACAAATATTTTTACAGCACTTTCAAGATTTTCCCATTAAATATTTCCAATCTTTGTATACTCAATTTTTCCTGAGTCCCAGGTTAGTCCGTGATAGCAAAGTTCAAGGTGTAAATTTTTATGTTTATACTTTAGTGGTAATTTACCCCAGGTAAAAGGTGCTTTAAAAAGAAATACTTGTGCTTCCGTATCATTTGCACTGAGAGAAAGGATAGCCAATTCTTTAAGCACCTAATCATTATCTGGTTTCTTGAAACCTTGCATTTCCATAAAATATTCCATTTTACTCTATTAAAATTTTTTTAAAATTATTGTTCGGCTTTTTATACCCTTAATTTTTCAGAGAAGATTCGTTGTTGGTTGAATACTTAGTGCCAAGATTTTTTAGCCAAGATTTTTTGATACTTTACGTGAGTTTCTTATGCTACACATTGATTAATGTAGAGTTTTCTAAAACAATCACACAGTCTTTATTATTATCTTTTGATTTTTTTGTATAACTTTTTTCAACAGTTTTCTCTATTTTTGTCTCTGTGTTTCTCTTCATAAATTTTTCCCACTCTTCTTGTCGTCGCTTATTTTCTTCTTCTTCCTTACTCTACCTATTGCTACTCTGATCTTTATTCATGACGGTTGAAACTAAACTGACGCTAGCAGAGCCATGAATCGGCCTTATAGCTTTTACATGAGTTTCTTGACATCCCCACTCATTGGACTATACTGAACGATACGATCATGTAAAATTAAGCAATAAGCTGAAGTATTGGCAGGAAAATTGTTATGCGACTCAAATTCTAGTCTCACATCTACTGGAGAAATTTTAATGACTCGTTTTTTTTGGAGCAATCGAGGACGATTAAAGGTATCTGATTGAGAAAGTATTGTATATCTAATAAAGGCGTACAATTTTTGCCATAATATGAACTTTGAAAATTATCATACATATTATACAGGAATGCATACTGATTACGAGTTATATCGAGATTCAGATCACCATAAGGATAATACTGTGGATTTTAATAGAGTTTCACATTTCTTATATTGCAGTGATCAAACATACTAGCGC
>NW_019379686.1:127947-153199 GCF_000648655.2 Copidosoma floridanum
AAATGTTTTTGTTGCGGAAAAATTGGACATAAATCGATAGAGTGTAAATTTAAAAATTGCGATTGTAATTTATGTGGAAAAAAGGACATCTAAAGGCGGTATGTAAAAGTTCGAAAAAAGAATGCGCGGAAAAGAAAAACAAAAATAGTAGTTACAATTTCGTGGAAGAGGAGAGCGATTCCGGGGAGGAATTCGAGCGGTTGTGTATCGTGAGGCCGGTACGGAAAATAACGTCCGAAAAACCGTTGAAGGTTAATTTGAAATTAGAAAGCGTGTCGTGGGATCTCGAGGTTGATACAGGATCACCGATTTCCGCGATATCGTATAAATTGTTTGCGAACGCTAAGGAACTTAAAAATGTGAAAATGTACAGAACGTCAAGACAATTCAAGGCTTACGCGGGCAAAATAATTATTCCGGAGGGATATGTAAAAGTAAATGTTGAGTATAAAGAAAGAAAAGCGTGCCTTGAATTATTCGTTTTTCTGGGCTCTAGTCCACCGATTATTGGAAGAAATTGGATGATCGCGTTAGATATGATCAAAGTAAATAATAACAATGCTTTGTTAATTGGCTCAATTTCGCGTGTTTCAAGTAATGCTCCTAGTGTGGAGGAATTTTATGGAGTTTTTTCAAGTAAATTAGGGTGCTATAGTAAACGGAAAGTAGGGTTCAAGTTCCTGAAAGGAGTAACACCGGTGTTTGTAAAACCAAGGCCCGTGCCTTACGCGATGCGCGAAAAGATTGAATCAGAAATTGAGAGATTAGTAAAAGAGAAAATATTAGAACCGGTAAAAAGTAGTCCGTGGGCGACACCGGTAGTCCCAGTATTGAAAGCAAACGGAGAGATTCGCTTGTGTGGTGATTTTAAGGTTACCATAAATCCGTGTTTAGTAGTTGACAAGCACCCGATTCCGAGAATTACAGATTTGAGTACGAAACTGGCGGAAGGAAAATTTTTTAGTAAATTAGACATGACGCAAGCGTACCAACAGATGTTGTTGGATGACGAATCGAAACAGTTGCTGACGTTATCGCCTCATAAAGGTTTGTTCGCGTGTAATCGCTTAATGTATGGAGTGGCGTCAGCACCGGGAATTTTTCAAAGAGAAATGGAAGAGTTATTTGCAGATTTAAAAGGAGTTGTCTCCTATTTTGATGATATTTTTATATCTGGTAAAACAAAAGAGCACGATAAAAGATTACGCAAAGTGCTAACAAGATTAGAAATGGCGAATTTGACACTTAAAAAAGAAAAATGTGAATTTGAAAAAAATAAAGTAAGTTTCTTAGGGTTAGAATTAGATGCAAACGGGATTCGTACTTGTAAAAAAAAACGGAAGCGATAGCGCAAATGAAAAAGCCAGGGAATGAAAACGAACTAAAATCATTTTTAGGTATGTTGAGTTTTTATTCTAAATTTATTAAGAATTTCGCAAATATAGTTGCACCCTTGTACGAATTATTGCGAAAAGATGTTGAGTGGGTATGGACGAGCGAAAGAAAAAAAGCGTTCGAATTGGCGAAAGCGGCGATAGCATCGCCTGAAGTCCTTACGCACTACAGCACTGAAATCCCAATAAAGGTTACGTGCGACGCGTCTCCGAGAGGAGTGGGAGCAGTGCTGACGCATGTGTTTGACAATGGGGAGGAGAAACCCGTAGCGTTTGTATCAAAATTATTGTCTAAAGCGGAAGCGAATTATTCGCAGCTGGATCGAGAGGCGCTGGCGTTGGTGTTTGGTGTCAAGGCTTTTCATCAATTTATCTATGGATGTAAATTTATCCTTGAGACAGATCACAAGCCGTTGACTTTTATTTTCGGTTCAAAAAAAGGTCTGCCCCAAATGGCAGCATCGCGAGTTCAAAGATGGGCCGTATTTTTATCGGGTTACGATTTTAAAATTAATCACATAAAAGGTGCTAATAATGGCCCNATAATATCTGCGATATTAGGCAATGGATATGCATCACCAATGGTTTTTTTATTAAGTTCTCGGAAATCAATTACTACCCTCCATCTTGGGTTTCCCTGGCTATCAGGTTTTTTAAGGACAATCCAAAGAGGTGAATTATACGGTGATGACGAAGTTTCAATAATTCCATCGTTAAGTTTCTTTGCTACGTGTTCCTCTAAAACTTTTCTATGTACTGGTGGGTGACGATATTGTTTAGTGTTGATAGGGATGTTATTTTCCGTCGGGATTTCGTGTGCGACGAGGTTAGTACATGGTAAAATGTCTCCGGGTAACAAGAAGATTTCTGAGAATTCAGAAATCAATTGATATATTTGGTCTCGTTCTTCCAAGTTTAAATGACCGGTGCGCACGAGTCTTTTTAGGTCGTTTATTGTATCTCGTTTATTTTTAACAATTGATCTTTCATGTTCGCTGCTAGTATCGGGATCAAATTCAGGTGCAATGTATTTGAAAGGTAGGATTTTTCTTGGGTCTATTTCAATTGTAACATCATCCTTATTAGTATTTATTGCCATAATTTTTTACTATTCCTTCTCCTAAATATATGTTATCACACCCTACATCTATTCGCGGTAAGTATCTGTCTGTCTTTGTCTTTTTGTCTCTTTTCGGATATCTGTGCGTAGTGGCGCACGTACGCGAGCTTCGTTGGATCTTACTGGCGTTTACTATAGGCGGGTTAAGGGTGCTCCAGCGGGAGGAGTTAGAGATCGTAGGTAGTTTAATTGGTAGATAAGATCTCGGCTGAATCCAGTGGTGTCTTTGTTTACCCCTTTAACCGAGAAAAATTTCGAGATGTTTGCTTTTAAGTTTGCACATTATACACAACCTCTTGTAAAGCAACATAAATACATCGTTATTTTCTTACCATAATGGAGGATTTACATATCAGGACAGTAACTGTTTTATAGGAAAAAAATTCTCAGTTTTTAGATGGTATCTTGTAAATGATAGGTAATTCTGAAAAAATTCGACTGTTTGTCTAATTAGTTATTATAGTGCCATTAACCACAAAACAATAAACGCCTTAACAGTTACGGAAGCCAGTGATGCAGCCGATCTCTGATTGGCCAAGCATCTGCGCGTTGTTTAAACGTCCGGAACGCGAAGACACAGCGATCAAAGCCCAAAAACATCAAACCCAAATGCCTAATCCCCGACAACCTAGTGTGCTAAAGATTTTTTATGCTATTTAGTATAAAATAAGCTCTGTAACTAATCCTAAGTAATTCATCTCAATCAACCCAATAAAGTTACTGGTATTTAAATAACATTTTATCTATTTACTAAATAAATAAAATTACGAATAACTAATCCCCAATAACTTGAAGCACTAGCTTGCCTGCAGTTCTGTTTTTTCCGTAAATAATCCAAATCCTAAACAGATAATCCCAATGACCCGATGCGCTTACTTGTTCACACTTTTGTTAATCTTCTAAATAAACAAATTGCCAAGCAGCTAATCTCCAGTGACTTAATGCGATCCAATACCTGAGTTTATTATTCCGCATGTCACGTACAATTTTATATGCAGTATATAGATATGGAATCAAATCGATTTCGGTGAATATAAAAACAGTTAACAAAATAAAAGGAAATCTTAACGTAGTAAAGAGAAGGCTGAACCTATAGAATCATAACGATTGCACACTTAAAAGCTCTTCTTTAAGGAAAAGGGAAGCGTCTAAGTAAGTACAACTTACGCTTAACTTAGATAAGAACTTTATTAACGAAAGCATATACAAGTAAAGGTTTAGCTTCGGTACATAGTATGATGATATATAAGTTTTTATTACGAATGTTTGTGTAATGTGATAGCTCGATTAGATACACACTTTGTGTTGAACCCGAAGGTTGTAAGTTCGAGACTCTCGAAGTCACTGTTTTTTTTATGTTGCGTATTTCAATAGATTAAAGTATTTATTTATAAATAACCACAGAAAAGCTTGCATGCATAAAAGCTAACTTCAATATCCTAATACGCTTGATCCGCACACGTTTAAATATATTTAATAATTTTAATTTGAAGCAATTTATTGCTAGCTACCCAATACACTTCACTACCTGCACTTTTGTTTATTTAATAAATAAACGAAATTTCAAGCAGAGAATACCTAGTAACCCGATGCGCTCACTGGTCCACTCATTTTTTTTATTAAGTTATACACAACAAACACCTTAAGGATGCTATCCCCAATATTCCAAAACGCCTGCTTGGCCGCGCTTTTATTTATTTATTTAGTATTGAACATTTTTACAGCCTAATTTTAAGTAATTTGAAGCGCTTGCATGTGTGCGCTTTTATTTATTTATTACGTATTGTCACGGACGTGGCCCGGCGTAGCTGGTCTACGCCCGTGGCTTGCGCTTTTTAGTGCAAGCTCAGCGCTTTCCGGCCAAGCACCCGAACGCTCGGCAACAGCCAGATCGGAAGGCCGAGTCAGCACACAGGTGCAAAGCTCAGATTGGCCCTGGATATGAGGTGATGTTTCCCGCAATTCCTTAGGAATTCGAAGGAGGAGCCAGGGCCTGAGAATTGCGGCCGTGCCACGACAGTGGACGGCAGTTGGGATTTGACAGAGCTTCTGGGCAGTTCTAATGCTCCCTCGCAATCTATACGAATAAACAGGATTCAACTTTCAATCGTCTCTACCGTCCTTTATCGGGGACCCTTCCGTAACAGGCTTATTTTGGTGACAGCGGTGACCGACTTAGGTTTGGTACTTCGTCGTCTAGGTGGAGACAACGGGGAGCAACCCAGAGGACCACTATCAGGTGGGCAGCAACTCGACTCAGTTACAACATCGGCGTAGATCATGTAAAAAATTTTTACACGCTTCTAGGGTTACTAGCTATGCTCAGGTGAAGGCATTCAAGATTAAGAAATTAACAAGTAATCTCAAATTGTATAGGAAACCCATTACGGGACGTTTTACACACTACACGTAGATTATACTTGAATTCGTAGTTTTTAGAATCGCGTTATTCATAAAATTCAGATCTTAAATCGCCACTCTAATATAATAATTAAACCTGACATACATATATTACTGGTAAATATTGACGATAACATTTAACCCAACAACATGTCCTTGATAAAATGGCTTTCCAAAAGCACCAGAAGTTTGGGTGGGGTCGCGAAAAACAAGCAAGACCTTCCAGCTACGAATATATACGTTACGAAGGACGAATATGATCATGATGCATTCAACTTGGACGCGATCGCAGTAGCAAACGAGCGCGAATGGGAGAAAGAAATTCAACAATACGACGTGAAAACACGGAATATAGTCAGAAAGGCGACAACGAGCCGTTGACTAAAAGATGTTGTAGCGGTGGAGTGTATTTTACAGGAAAATCGCACGAAGCAAGAAAATACTTTGCGTAAAATGTATAACGGGGAAAGTAACTCTATCCCACCTAACAGACTGAGACGCAAAATTGCGGTCGTCCACGAACATCATCCAAAACTGGAGAATAATTGGACGGTAAGACGAAAAATGAGACAGTCAAACACTTTTTTAATAAAGGAGGAAGAGTTGGGCGAGAACGAAAACAAGAATAATTTAGTAACATATCGCGCGGAGAGCCTAGACATCAACAAAAGTAGAGTTTCCCCGGAAATAATCCTCAAAGGGTTGCAGAGGGCATCAAAAATTTAGGCTACGCCCTAGTCCCCATCGAGTCTTTAGGATAGTCACCATAGACAGAGAGGAATTTGATTACTAATAAGTGGGGGCAGAAGCGAGAAGCGTACGACAATAAGGGAAGTACAGATAGAAATAGGAAACCTGTAAGGGAATTTGCAACAAGCACCCCGATAACAAACGATAGAGTCAGGACGTGTACAGGAACAACGGAAACAGAGTACATTGGAGTCCCCAATAAACCAATAGGGCCTGAATCATATGGTCTGGAATACGCTTGGGTGCAAAAAGGCTTATTTACTCCTGAACTCAAAAAGAGAACGATAATTCTTTCTCCCACGCAACAAGAAGGATCACAATCGACGCAGAATACTCCTCCTAAAATCAAAATTAGTACGAACCTGCAACAGACACACCCTCAATACGATCCCCTTCCTTCACTGAGTGAAGTATTCACAGATGCCACGAAGTATCAGACAGACACACATCATCGGCATTGCGCTTCCCCTTAAAAAAATGGGAGAGCGAAATCTTTACCCGTAGCCCGATACATTCATGCAGGCAACCGCGGTTCCCAACTTCGCTCGAGTGCACACATTGATGCGCATCGGGTATGCGTTACCCCTCCCAACTTAATAAGACCAGTGAAAAGTGCACCACCGTCTCAAGCGTCCTTTACTGCTACTACACTCACCTTGCCAGCGTTAGTGCCTACACGGACAGTACCCACGACTCTACGAGCAGGCTACCGGACAGAGCCAGACATAAATGCACACTCCGCGGAATCACACTCACACAGCGCACAGAGGAACGGCCGACAAATAACAAATGCGGAAAGAACACCGAAAGTACATACTAGCGGACTGTCCTTGAGCAACCAGCTTACCGCCATACCAATATTTGACGGAAGCTCGGGGACACTATCGCGTTTTAGTCCATTGGTCAGGTGTATAGTGCGACGTTTTCCAGATAATCAGGATGATATCCTATTCGCCTTGGCAGCAAAGATCACGGGAGGGGCCGTTGCAGTAATAGGGCTACGTATAGCATATTATGGATCAGTTGAGAAGCTTTTGTCGGATCTTGCCACGCAATATAACGATGCTAAGGCTGCCGAGAATTTCCAATCTCAAGTAAAAACTCTTCATCAAAACTCAATAGAATTGGTAACGGATTACGGACACGGAATACAAACAATTTGTAATAAGCTGATTTATATTTACGACGACGCTATGGACTTAATTCTAGCTACAAAGACGTACTTAAAAGATACGGCAACGAAAGACGCCTTACAGCACTTCATGTTGGGACTGACAGCAACATTGGACATGCAAGTTCGGTGCGAGAGATCGGTGAGCCTCCGAGATGCCGT
The DNA here is from genome assembly GCF_000648655.2 of Copidosoma floridanum. The sequence goes on from NW_019379686.1 coordinate 134,945, forward strand.
CAGACTAGCTAGGGAATGTGAGTCAAGACTTCATAAGCGTTGACAAATGGGACCAACCGCCTCAATTCTTGGTGCAATTAATACAAGTGCGACACCAGTCCAGAAGTCGGGCCCAAACTACGCACAGCTTGAGCCTCCACCCCCTTGATTCCACCAAGTCCAGCTCAGCAGAACAATAACTCGGCCAGCATTTTCGCTATAAACACGGGGAAATGCTATAACTGCGGAGAAATTGGTCTTATACAAAAACAGTGTAGGAAGCCTCGCAACAACACTACTGGAGGAGGAGAAAACGGAAATACTCCCATGCTTAATACACAAAAGGGTTGTCTTTACTGCGGGATTAGAAATCACACGGCAGCAATGTGCAAAAAGTTGGCCCACGATATAAAGTTCCATGGACTCAAACAGACTGAAGAATTATGGGACGGTGAAAAAGAGAGGTTAAATAAACAAAACATGGAAAAATCGCAGTCAAATCCAAATCAGGAACAGAAGGATGAGCATTTGAACGCGTAGGGAGCTCGGCTCAATTCCCAGATGCCGGGCAGCCAGTAGAAGAAAAGCAAGGGACCAAGAAACTAAGGGTAGTAAAAATTAATTTTGCACAAACACGCAGATCACCGTCAGAGGTCAAGTTTACAAGTAACAATATAAAAGATGGAGCAGCATCATTCCTCATAGATACAGGAGCATATATATCAATAATCAAAGAAAATTATTTAAGTGCAAGGACAGGAATAGACACAAGCAAAATATTAGAACTGCATGGCGTAACAGAGGGCGCATGCAAAACGATGGGTAGCACTTGGATAACACTTGATAACCTCTTTTGCAAACTGCATGTTGTTTCTACGGGATTCCCAATAAACAAAAATGGGCTCATAGGATGGGACACATTAGAAAAACACAGAGGAGAAATTAGTTCAAGAAACAAGTGTATATACCTCAACGGGATCAGGTTCCCAATAGAAGAAGACAAACGATTCGAAATTGCTGCGCGCTCTAAACAGATAATACATGCAATGGTCAGCTCATGTAAAAATGAGGGATATATAGGATGAGTTCCGAGACTAAGCTTAGAACACGCTATTTATTTCGGAAATTTCGTAGCAAAGTGAGACGGCGACAGGACTTATGGCATATGCATCAACACTACCGACTCCACGGTCAGAATTAAAGTGCCTGAAGTATAGTTCCTGCATTCTGACACTACCTGGAGTTTATGGGCCTCAATAGCCTATGGGGACGACAAAAATACATTTGAGCTGGAAAACAATGAAGCAAGTGGAGACAGCGAGTATGCGAATATAAGAACAATAAAATCTGAAACAAAAGAAGAAAGAGTTAAAAAAATAATGTCACTAGTAGATGTAAGTATAGGTATCCACCAGGATTAAGGGACCAGATGAGAGTAGAAATAAAAAAATTGCTTGACCATGACATTATCGAACCATCGAAATCACCAGATAACTCTAATATGTGAATAGTACTGAAGAAATCTGGGCCAAACGGTGAGAAACGCTGGCGCATAGTGTCAAATTACAGGCAATTGAATGAAGCCACGGTGGGTACGAATCATCCGCTACCACATTCTTGACCACTTATCCTCGGGCAAGTACATTACTGTGGTAGACTTGAGACAAGAATTTTTTAAAGTCAAGATCGACGAGAGAGACGCACATAAGACGGCGTTTTCGGGGCCTGATAGTCATTACCAATACAAACGCATGCCGGTGGGCTGTTACGGAGCCACTCATACATTTGCAGCAGCTATGGAGTTGGACCTAGCCGGTTTAAAAGGCCACGAGCTAGAATTATATTTAGATGACATAATGGTACATGGCTCAACTTTAGAAGAACACGACTTTCGGTTGAAGAGATTATTAAATCGCCTAGCAGACGCTAACCTATCGATCGAGCCCAAGAAATGTCAATTTTTAAAAAGGGAAGCATTAGATAAACAAGGGTGACTCCAGCACACCTGTGCTGCAATCGCCATGGTGACTCCAACACACCTCCCTCCTTTTTCTGCATTTGTACTTCTCTCTCTCTCTCTCTCTGCGCGTGGCACGTGAGTTTTGTGGGAATTTTAAGCTCTCTCTTGCGCAGCTTCTTTTATGTGCGTGCGCTGCTTGGTATAATCGGCGTGCTGCTTGAGTTTTTTTCGTGGGAGATGGAGCTCTCTCTTGCACAGCTTTTTTCATCCGCGCGCGCTGCATTATTTTGATACCCACAAGCAACTTGAACGCGGAGCTCTCTCTGTTTTCGATGCTTTAGTTTACAGGAAGTTTTTTTTTTGCATTCATTATTTCTTATGGCACATTAAGACTTGATCCCAATACTTATTGAAGTGAAACTTCTTATGGCACGTTGTGAATTTTTTCGAGCGACAGGAAATTTCTGAGCCCCCCACCACTCCAGCCGCTCTCTCTCTCTCTCTCTCCGCGTCCCCCTTGCCTCCACATGCTATACTACACGGAAAAAAGACTGGCACGGCCGATCACCCTACAGAGACATTCTCTCGCCCAACCACACTGCTGACGGCATGCCTACTGATTGAGTGCGCGTCGCGCCGCTTCAGGGTTCGCAGCGAGCACTGACAGAGCGAGCTGACTGCCAAGTCGCTGTGGCAAGTATGTATTGTATATATATATATATATATATGTGTGTGTGTGTGTACAAACTTGCCTCGTGGCCTGTTGCTTTCCCGCGCTACCTACTAATATGCATGCGCTCAGTTAAGGTCGTATATTGCTGTTGTTACGACGAAATTCATCGTATCGTCAAAAATTGTGCAGTGCAATTATATAAATGAATCAAGAAACAGTGTAGTGCAGAAATTCCATGCATTTTTGTGTAGGTAAGTTTGCCAAAAAATCCCCTCATGCTATTTTATACGATATGTGTGTGTATATATATACACGTTAGCTCCCGCTCGCCTCTTCAGGGCTCGCTGCGAGCCCTGAGTTTCAGTGAGCAACTTTACCAAGCTATAGGGTGCGCTGTCTACTCTTGAGCGGGCGTGCGGCCGTGCCAGTCTTTTTTCTGTGTAGCAGTGCATCCCTACCACTCCAGCCGCTCTCTCTCTCTCTGTGATGTATGCGTGAGCATGCGTGTATGCTGTGACAGTATGTGTGTCCGCCACGCCGCGACGCGTGTGTGCCTCGATGTCGAGCAAGTCAGAGCAAGTCAAGCCGTCGGGTTGACTAAACGTGTATCCGCTACTATTGAATATAAATGAGTTATAATTACGTGTGCATAGTTATTGGCTTCACCTCCTTATTCCTTTCCTACTAATATCCATAGGGGATTATTAGTCAAAGACATAATATTGGCGACGAGTGTAAAAAAGTATAAGTGAAGTGAAAATGGCAACGTACAAAGGCAAATTGCTGCAGGATTTGTCGAAACAAGAATGGGAATCCTTCGTGCAAGAGTTCGTCAAAGAAAAAAATGAACTGAAAGATGAAAAAGCAATGATGGAACAAGAAAAACTACGATTACTAGAGGAGCAAAAGAAGTTGGCGGATGCAGCGCTGTTAATGGAAGTAGGACAGCAAATTCAAGACGGTGAAAATCAACAGGCAATGTTGGGTCAAACAATCGTTAGAGGAACGTACGGCAGTTTGAGCGAGTTTTCGCTTCAAGATGAGTGGAGTGAGTGGTATGAACGTTTTGACCAATATGTCGTAGTGAATGAAGTGCCTGAGAAAAAAATTGTGCCGCTATTTCTAACAATGTTAGGTAAGGAGGCGTACAGTCTCTTGAAAAATTTGTGCATGCCACTGACTCCTACAACCTTGCCGATGGCGGATTTAGTCAAGCATTTGAAAAACCATCTGAAACCGACTCCTTGTGTGATCGCGGAGCGATATAAGTTCAAAGAATGCAAGCAGCAAGACAATGAAGAAGTAAAACAATTTTTAGCCAAGCTAAAAAAGTTATCAGTGCATTGCGAGTTCGGGCAAAATCTCGAAACAAGTCTCAGAGATCAATTTGCGTGGGGTCTCGCAGATGACAACATCAGGAAAAGGCTGCTGGGAGAAAGAGACCCGACGTACGACAAGGTGGTGTCAACAGCGATGTCGCTGGAAGCGGCGAGAAGAGATGCAGCTGGCATGAATTCCGGGAACGGCGAGGCAGTCAACTTGGTCAAGAAAATCAAAAAGGTAACGACGAAAAAAAGTGCAGCGAGCAGAAAAATTAAATGTTTTTGTTGCGGAAAAATTGGACATAAATCGATAGAGTGTAAATTTAAAAATTGCGATTGTAATTTATGTGGAAAAAAAGGACATCTAAAGGCGGTATGTAAAAGTTCAAAAAAAAGAATGCACGGAAAAGAAAAATAAAAATAGTAGTTACAATTTCGTGGAAGAGGAGAGCGATTCCGGGGAGGAATTTGAGCGGTTGTGTATCGTGAGGCCGGTACGGAAAATAACGTCCGAAAAACCGTTGAAGGTTAATTTGAAATTAGAAAGCGTGTCGTAGGATTTTGAGGTTGATACAGGATCACCGATTTCCGCGATATCGTGTAAATTGTTTGCGAACGCTAAGGAACTTAAAAATGTGAAAATGTACAGAACGTCGAGACAATTCAAGGCTTACGCGGGCCAAATAATTATTCCGGAGGGATATGTAAAAGTAAATGTTGAGTGTAAAGAAAAAAAAGCGTGCCTTGAATTATTCGTTTTTCCGGGCTCTAGTCCACCGATTATTGGAAGAAATTGGATGATCACGTTAGATATGATCAAAGTAAATAATAACAATGCTTTGTTAATTGGCTCAATTTCGCGTGTTTCAAGTAATGCTCCTAGCGTGAAGGAATTTTATGGAGTTTTTTCAAGTAAGTTAGGGTGCTATAGTTAACGGAAAGTAGGGTTAAAGTTACTGGAAGGAGTAACACCGGTGTTTGTAAAACCAAGGCCCGTGCCTTACGCAATGCGCGAAAAGATTGAAGCAGAAATTGAAAGATTAGTAAAAGAAAAAATATTAGAACCGGTAAAAAGTAGTCCGTGGGCGACACCGGTAGTCCCAGTATTGAAAGCAAACGGAGAGATTCGCTTGTGTGGTGATTTTAAGGTTACCATAAATCCGTGTTTAGTAGTTGACAAGCACCCGATTCCGAGAATTACAGATTTGAGTACGAAACTGGCGGAAGGAAAATTTTTTAGTAAATTAGACATGACGCAAGCGTACCAACAGATGTTGTTGGATGACGAATCGAAACAGTTGCTGACGTTATCGCCTCATAAAGGTTTGTTCGCGTGTAATCGCTTAATGTATGGAGTGGCGTCAGCACCGGGAATTTTTCAAAGAGAAATGGAAGAGTTATTTGCAGATTTAAAAGGAGTTGTCTCCTATTTTGATGATACTTTTATATCAGGTAAAACAAAAGAAGAACACGATAAAAGATTACGCGAAGTGCTAACAAGATTAGAAATGGCGAATTTGACACTTAAAAAAGAAAAATGTGAATTTGAAAAAAGTAAAGTAAGTTTCTTAGGGTTAGAATTAGATGCGAACGGGATTCGTACTTGTAAAAAAAAAACGGAAGCGATAGCGCAAATGAAAAAGCCAGGGAATGAAAACGAACTAAAATCATTTTTAGGTATGTTGAGTTTTTATTCTAAATTTATTAAGAATTTCGCAAATATAGTTGCACCCTTGTACGAATTATTGCGAAAAGATGTTGAGTGGGTATGGACGAGCGAAAGAAAAAAAGCGTTCGAATTGGCGAAAGCGGCGATAGCATCGCCTGAAGTCCTTACGCACTACAGCACTGAAATCCCAATAAAGGTTACGTGCGACGCGTCTCCGAGACGAGTGGGAGCAGTGCTGACGCATGTGTTTGACAATGGGGAGGAGAAACCCGTAGCGTTTGTATCAAAAGTATTGTCTAAAGCGGAAGCGAATTATTCGCAGCTGGATCGAGAGGCGCTGGCGTTGGTGTTTGGTGTCATCAAGGCTTTTCATCAATTTATCTATGGACGTAAATTTATCCTTGAGACAGATCACAAGCCATTGACTTTTATTTTTGGTTCAAAAAAAGGTCTGCCTCAAATGGCAGCATCGCGAGTTCAAAGATGGGCCGTATTTTTATCGGGTTACGATTTTAAAATTAATCACATAAAAGGTGCAAATAATGGCCCAGCGGACAGCCTCTCTCGAGTCCAAGTAGAAAATGCTATTAAGAATGAACATACAAATACTATAAATAAGAACAAGGCTGATGATTATACTTATCTAAACTATGTTATTGATAACAGTAATGATTTAATTAGTGCCGAAATTATTCGCGTAGAAACGGCCAAAGATAAAACTTTAAATCAAGTTCGCGAATATGTAAAAATCGGTTGGCCAGCAGAGGTTAGTCACAACTTGAAAACGTTCAAAACGAGGCAGCTCGAATTATCGGTGGAGGAAGATTGTATCCTCTGGGGTCATCGCGTAATTATTCCCTTGAGTCTTCGCGAAAACTTGTTGTAACAACTGCATGAGAGTCACTGGGGCGTAATAAAAATGAAGGCGCTAGCTCGCTCATATTTTTGGTGGCCGGGGATCGATGCGGACATTGAAAAATTAGCAAAATCATGCATGCTGTGTGCGCGAAATGCCGATAATCCGAGACGAGCTGAGTTACACGTGTATGAGTGGCCATCGGGGCCGAACGAGCGTGTTCAGATTGACTTCTGCGGACCAATAGATGGTCGAATGTATCTCATCATAACCGATGCGTACTCTAAATGGGTAGATGTAATCGAGATGTTGAGTATCACGGCGTCAAAAACGATTCCTGTTTTGAGAGCGTACTTTGCGACTTGGGGTATTCCATTGACGGTGGTGTCGGATAATGGCCCCACGTTTACCTCCGAGGAATTCAGGACTTTCCTCGAGAAAAACCATGTCAATCATGTGCGCACGGCACCTTACCATCCTGCGTTCAACGGAGCGGCCGAAAACGCGGTCCGTAGCTTCAAGAAAAAGTTTAAAACCTTGCTCGAGTCAAAAATGTCCTGACAGGATGCGTTATGTAAGTATCTTATGTATTACCGCTCTACACCTCATTTTACCGCGGGCATAACGCCAGCCGAATTGCAACTAAACCGAAAAATGCGTACGCGCTTGGACACGATGAAACCAACTATCCGAACGAGAGTCGAACGGAGCCAAGCTCGCCAAAAATATAATTTTAAAGGAGACCGCAAAGAAGTCTTCAAAGAAAACGATGTTGTTATGACGAAAAACTTTAGTAAAAATTCGTGGGAACCTGCTACAGTTCAAGCTAGACTTGGCCCTGTTACTTACTCCGTCTGGACAAGCGCGAATAACAATGCGAAGAGACACCTTGATCAGTTACGTCCAATTATAATAAAACAAAGTGATCCACGTGACACGGAACAATTCGTGGTAACCAACTGTGTTAATGTGCCAATTGAAAATAGCGAGCCTAGGAACACGAAACGTCGAGATATGAGCATCCACGAATCTATTGAAAGCGCACCCGATATTGCAGCGACCAGGCCGAGCCTCACGCCTAGCAAAAAAAATGCGCCCCTATCGACGAGTCCAGCACTCGCCCTGCGTCGTTCGACTCGTGTGCAAAAAGCTCCTGAAAAGCTTAATTTATAATTTGAAGCACAACACTAAGGGAGAGGACTGTGATGTATGCGTGAGCATGCGTGTATGCTGTGACAGTATGTGTGTCCGCCACGCCGCGACGCGTGTGTGCCTCGATGTCGAGCAAGTCAGAGCAAGTCAAGCTGTCGGGTTGACTAGACGTGTATCCGCTACTATTGAATATAAATGAGTTATAATTACGTGTGCATAGTTATTGGCTTCACCTCCTTATTCCTTTCCTACTAATATCCATAGGGGATTATTAGTCAAAGACATATAATACTCTCTCTTTCTCTCTGCTGCGTCCCCCTTGCCACCACATGCTATACTAACAGGCATATACTACTGACCACTGACCAGTTGACCACTCTGATGAAGATGCACTGCTATACTCACACACATACATATACACTGTCAGGGGACTCACCGGAATAGCTAATCAGGTCAGGAGTGGTGGCATAGAATGCAGTCACGGGTCACGGACTCACGCCTCACGGGCTCACGGCGTCACGCACTCTTTTATTATACCTCTATGGCTGTGGCTGAGACGCCACAGACATATAAAAAATAGACTGCTTGTTCTTATGTACGGCACTGAAGCACAAGTAGAGACACGATATTGAACGTGTATATCCGTCTCTCTCTCATTTTGCCACGGGCGGGGAGGTTGCATCAGCTGGCTTAGTTTACTGACCCCACCTTTGCCAATGTGCAAGAGAGACAGATACCCACGTTCGATGTCATGTTTCTTTTTACTCGTGCTTCAGTGCCGTACATAAGAATGAGCAGTCTACATTTCTTATATGTCTATGATTTTACGTTTATGTAGGCAGACTGGCAGAGGCAATCAGTAGCGACCACAGAGAGAGATAGAAAGGTAACTCGATGTCGCATCTCTTTTTGTCGTGTTAACGCTTCCACTTACAGAAGAATCGGTGGCTTGCCATTTCTTACTCTAAATCTATAATATCTCTATGGTTGTGCGTTGCGTTGTATATGCTTGCGTGTACCTTAGTGGAACTCTGATCTGTCTCGGACTCTATTTTGGAACTATGGCGTGAAGTACTGTTTAATTATAGAGTCCGGGACAGAACAAAGTTCCACTGACTACATTTACGTCAACTTGCCGTCTTGCCGTATTGACTGTATTGAGGGCATTGAGGCCCTGTCGGCCCTGCCCTGTACTTTCTGGGGTGTGTTCCTGTAACGCTCTCCGACAACTTACCAACAACTTGATTATGTCTTACGACATCTTGCGTCGTGTTTAAGTTGTCGGTAAGTTGTCGGAGAGCGCTACTGGAACACACGGCTGGTATCTGTTTGTAGTACAAATTTTGCACCGTGAATAGCCCCTTAAACTCTTACACCTGTTATTAACAAGTTGAGATGCTAGAACTTTTTATAAATTTTGTTTGAGCCAAGATTTTAGATCAAGTGCATAATATGACTTTAATTATTTTTGCATGAGTAAGTGGTAAAAAGATAATTATACTAATACTTTTTTCAGTTTTTATCTACGTAAGCCATTCATTCACGATATGGTTACTTATGTAGATACAAATTTCTAACCTATGCTTCATCATAGTTTATTTTGTAAATGTATAAGTTTGTAGGAAAGTCAATTAGTCATATAATTTATCTATGTTAACATCCTTTTAGAATTCTTACGCTACTTTATCAAAAGTCGAGAATGAGCGATTCTGAGGATGAGTTGCCTAGAGTAACAGGCCCCGTAGAAGATGCTTGGTCCTTGAAAATTCCGGAGTTTAAGCCAGAACATAACCCGCACCGGCTTCTCGAAGAAAGTTCCTTTGCGACTGTATTTCCAAAGTATAGAGAAAAATACATGAAAGAATGTTGGCCACTTGTGCAGAAGGCCTTAAACGAGCATCATATCAGAGCAGAACTCAATCTTTTAGAAGGCAGCATGACTGTAAAAACAACTCGAAAAACGTGGGATCCATACATTATTATCAAAGCTCGTGATATGATAAAACTTATGTCTCGTTCAGTGCCTTTTGAGCAAGCAGTTCGAGTTCTCCAGGATGACATAGGTGCTGATATCATCAAAATCTCGTCTTTTGTAAGGAACAACGAAAAATTTCACAGAAGGCGGCTTAGGCTCATTGGACCAAATGGCTGTACTTTAAAATCTATAGAACTGTTAACCAATTGTTATGTGCTTGTACAAGGACAAACAGTAGCTGCACTAGGGCCATACAAGGGCTTACAACAAGTGCGACGCATTGTAGAAGATACTATGAAAAATATTCATCCAATCTATAACATTAAGGCATTGATGATCAAGCGCGAGCTTGCTAAAGATCCTAAGTTAAAGAATGAAAATTGGGAAAGATTTTTGCCTAAGTTGAAGAGTAACAATGTGTCGAAGCGAAAGCAGCCAAAGAAAAAGAAAATTAAAAAGGAGTATACACCTTTCCCACCGCCTCAGTTAGAAAGGAAAATAGATAAGGAAATAGCTTCTGGTGAGTACTTTCTTACGGCAGATCAGAAAAGAACTAAAAAACGCAAAGAACAAGTGGCTAGACATGAAGAAGCTGCTAAAAAGAGAAAAGAGCGCCGAGCTCAAGTATTTGTACCACCAAAAGAGAGTAAAGAAAAGGTCAGTGAACAAAAGACTAACTTGGATCTTAGTGAGTTTAAGAAAAAAGTGAAAAAAGCTCTTTCAAATAAGGGAAAAATATTGTAAATCAAAAATTTATGATAATGTCGACAAAGATTTTTTATAATATTTTATTAAAAATTTCGTTACAATTATATCGTTTAATACACTATCTGTACTATCCATTGTTGTAGCTGGAATCTGTACTATTAATTTTTGTGGCATATACCAATCCATTTTATTGAATCTAATTATTGGGCTGAAGTAATCCTTGTAACAAATATACTTGGCAGTGAATATTATGATTGTTGCTTGGGCAGAATTTATTTGAAACAGGCATTACCTCTTATCACAAACTATAAATTGCACGATCACTCTTTTTTTTAGTGATTTGTATGAGTCTTATATGTTATTTTCATAACACATTTGTATTATAAACATTTGCACTGTGTAAAAATAATGGTTGCAATGCTCAAGATGTCAAAAACCTAATCTCAGAGCTCTCTTTGTACCTATGCCAATGTAAAATTACTTGAAATTTTAAAAATTATCAACAAATGAAAGTGTGCATCTGACAAATCAATATTATCAGTGCAATGAAAAATCTGTAAGAATCACTTTATCATGTTTTCAGACATAATATTTAAATATACATTCATTACATAAGTTCAGTGAAAACATTATGTTAATAAGAATAATTTTTTTGCAGTCTTACATCAAAAGTGAAACATGCAAAATTCTTTTCGAATTAGCTCCGACTTTTCTAAAATAATTAAATAAGTAACTACGAAAATTACTCTATTAATATCTATTACTAGTTTTAATAACAGAACTTACATAATTATAACATTTGCTGTAACATTTTATTATTTTATTAAGATTCACAAAACATATGGTTTCTACCTTGTGTAAAATTAGACGTTTGTAAGTATATTTGCTATAAAACAAAAATCATTTTTTTCTGCTGAACTTTCAAATAAAACTTTCATTTTGTTAATGTGTTAAATATTTAGCCTTTGCATTTGATACCCAAGGCTAAGCCAAGATTAACAAAAACATAATCTGAGGCTTTTTTTGTTTCCTCCCGTGGGTTGTACTTTATTTTTCATACATTTTCATGAATCCTACACTGAGAGACTTAGCCCAGAATTTTTTTTAATTCTTTCAACGCAGCACGGTAAAAATACAATTCTTTCAGAATCTTTATTTTTCTAGAAACATCTTACAAAAATTTTCATTTGAATACTATTTCTTACATTGTAATATATAACGTACGAAATATTTTAACTTTAAAAAGTAAATGATATATCTTGTACAAGAATAAAAATTATATATTGACACTCGACAAGAAAGGTACTGTACATTTTTGAACATTGCTGATTATCTTAATTTAATTTGTATTTGCTGCTTTCTTTAAGTGGTATGAATATTGTATTTCCAATTTACATGTTTATAAACAACGTTATGATTATTTAATGAAACTGAAAAGTTCGAAGCAAAATCTTTTTTTACACTTTTTGGGGTGTACAGACACACAGATAACAAAAAAGTAGAAGATAATATTTTGTCAGAAAATCGCTCATTATTTGCTTTTTTCATGATGGCTATAAATTTCTTTCACTAAAATAAACATGTGTCTATTTCCTCTAAGATAAAGATTGTTAGAATAAGTTTGTATGTGAGCAAACATTATTCAATTATATTCAGAATTTTATAAGGTTTATGCCAAGATAATACACACATTTATACAAGACTCAGGATAATATATAGGTAAAAACAATTTACAACTGACCCATTTAGTTTTAGTAAATAATATACATATATTTACATACATTTTAGGTACATCTAACAAAAAGAGCTTACATAATACGTCCATACATACCTTGTAAAAACATGTGAATTTACATTTTTTATGCTATTAATGAAGTTTGACAATACAAGACATATCATTAATAGTACAGACATAACCCACACACACACATATATTCCCATAAACCAATATGAATACATAATGTTAGTATGTTAAATTAAGCACACATATTTATACTACATGCATTGTTCGTTTATGGAATGCTAATTAAATTATGTTCTTAACGATTTGCTATGAGTAATTTATGTATAAAATGCTAGTGAATACAAATAGTATCAAAACTTCCAACAGTTGATATAAAAACCCTGAGAATAAATGTACACCAATTAATGTTTTTTAGTAGGTAATTTTGTTGACTCTATTTATTTGAACTAAGTAACATTATGTTGGTAGAAAATTAGTGTTTATGAAGAAATCAATAGATCTAAATTACTTGTACATCACATGATAACATCTTGTAAAATATTTACAGTTCAACTCGTCACACGAGCTAATCCTATCTGCTAGATTCACAAATTATTTTACAATTTACTATATAAATAGTTATTATACAGTACATGTTGATGACAAATAATTCGTCTCAAATTTATAGACATCTTGAATATAAATCGGTAAGTTATGAATTGCATGCGCTTTTTAACGTGCTTTTAGCAATCCTGATGAAGATAAAATACAGTAACAATATGCTGTACTGATAGATGCTCACAAAGTTTTGTTTTGTGTAAGTACTGAAGCACGAACGTTTGTGCAACTTTTTAGATTAGACCTCTAATCTCCAGATTGATATTCTTGGGTAAGGTAATTAATGTGTTGATTTTTTATTTATTAACTATATATTTTACTCATTGATTTTTTAAAAGTTTTGGGTTATTTATACTGTTCTGTATCTTAACAATACGCTTCAGATATCAATGAAACTGTATGGACTACTTAATTTTCACTCAAAAACAACTTTTTCAACTTTGAACAAAAAAAAAAATGTTTTTAGGACATTTTTTCATGTTTTTTTGAATTAAGAATCCTGTTTGAGATGTTTCGGAGAAAAAAAATATCCGTTGGTTGATTTTTTAAAGAGAAATTAATAAAAATTCTAAAGAGCCAACAAATTTCTAATGTTAAAATATTGGGATTCCAAAAGGTCTCGTGACTCTCGCGATGTATATAGTCACTTGGGGGAAAAATAACACAGGCCTTATGGGTGCGATTCTATTTTCATTTTTTTTTTACACATTCAACGATTGTAATACGATAAAAGCCTCGTAATAACATATTTTTGAGGAGATGAAAATACCTTAGCTATTATTTCCTAACTTAATTAGTTTTTTGCAGCTTAAAACTTTCCTTTGAAAGAGAGAAAACGCACATTTAACCTGTACAAAGTTCTCCCGTTCCCGACTCTACATAGGAAAACAAGCAGGATTTTGGTAAGGTTAAATGTGCGTTTTCGCACTTTCAAAGGATAGTTTTAAGCTGCAAAAAACTAATTGAGTTAGGAAAAAATAGTTAAGATATTGTCATCTTCTCAAAAATATGTTATTGAAAGGCTTTCATCGTATTACAATCGTTGAACGTGTAAACAAAATAAAAATATAATTGTACCTGCAAGGCCTGTGTTATTTTTCCCACAAGTGACTATATATATCGCGAGAGTCACGTGACCTTTTGGAATCCCAATAAGGCTTGAGCTCGTACAAGCGCAAGTGTCAAAAAAAGTTGGATCTCTCTCTCTCGCACACTTGTGGCGTCTCACATCTCTCGTGCTTCAGGCTCTACTCGCCAGGTGGCCAAGCCCCTAATAATTATCTCCCGTCAAGCGGTGAAATTCCCGCACGATTAGTATATAAGCGCGATCGAGTCAATNTTAGTGCCGAAATTATTCGCGTAGAAACGGCCAAAGATAAAACTTTAAATCAAGTTCGCGAATATGTAAAAATCGGTTGGCCAGCAGAGGTTAGTGACAACTTGAAAACGTTCAAAACGAGGCAGCTCGAGTTATCGGTGGAGGAAGATTGTATCCTCTGGGGTCATCGCGTAATTATTCCCTTGAGTCTTCGCGAAAACTTATTGCAACAACTGCATGAGAGTCACTGGGGCGTAATAAAAATGAGGGCGCTAGCTCGCTCATATTTTTGGTGGCCGGGGATCGATGCGGACATTGAAAAACTAGCAAAATCATGCATTCTGTGTGCGCGAAATGCCGATAATCCGAGACGAGATGAGTTACACGTGTATGAGTGGCCATCGGAGCCGAACGAGCGTGTTCACATTGACTTCTGCGGACCAATAGATGGTCGAATGTATCTCATTATAACCGATGCGTACTCTAAATGGGTAGATGTAATCGAGATGTTGAGTATCACGGCGTCAAAAACGATTCCTGTTTTGAGAGCGTACTTTGCGACTTGGGGTATTCACTGACTCCTACAACCTTGCCGATGGCGGATTTAGTCAAGCATTTGAAAAACCATCTGAAACCGACTCCTTGTGTGATCGCGGAGCGATATAAGTTCAAAGAATGCAAGCAGCAAGACAATGAAGAAGTAAAACAATTTTTAGCCAAGCTAAAAAAGTTATCAGTGCATTGCGAGTTCGGGCAAAATCTCGAAACAAGTCTCAGAGATCAATTTGCGTGGGGTCTCGCAGATGACAACATCAGGAAAAGGCTGCTGGGAGAAAGAGACCCGACGTACGACAAGGTGGTGTCAACAGCGATGTCGCTGGAAGCGGCGAGAAGAGATGCAGCTGGCATGAATTCCGGGAACGGCGAGGCAGTCAACTTGGTCAAGAAAATCAAAAAGGTAACGACGAAAAAAAGTGCAGCGAGCAGAAAAATTAAATGTTTTTGTTGCGGAAAAATTGGACATAAATCGATAGAGTGTAAATTTAAAAATTGCGATTGTAATTTATGTGGAAAAAAAGGACATCTAAAGGCGGTATGTAAAAGTTCAAAAAAAAGAATGCACGGAAAAGAAAAATAAAAATAGTAGTTACAATTTCGTGGAAGAGGAGAGCGATTCCGGGGAGGAATTTGAGCGGTTGTGTATCGTGAGGCCGGTACGGAAAATAACGTCCGAAAAACCGTTGAAGGTTAATTTGAAATTAGAAAGCGTGTCGTAGGATTTTGAGGTTGATACAGGATCACCGATTTCCGCGATATCGTGTAAATTGTTTGCGAACGCTAAGGAACTTAAAAATGTGAAAATGTACAGAACGTCGAGACAATTCAAGGCTTACGCGGGCCAAATAATTATTCCGGAGGGATATGTAAAAGTAAATGTTGAGTGTAAAGAAAAAAAAGCGTGCCTTGAATTATTCGTTTTTCCGGGCTCTAGTCCACCGATTATTGGAAGAAATTGGATGATCACGTTAGATATGATCAAAGTAAATAATAACAATGCTTTGTTAATTGGCTCAATTTCGCGTGTTTCAAGTAATGCTCCTAGCGTGAAGGAATTTTATGGAGTTTTTTCAAGTAAGTTAGGGTGCTATAGTTAACGGAAAGTAGGGTTAAAGTTACTGGAAGGAGTAACACCGGTGTTTGTAAAACCAAGGCCCGTGCCTTACGCAATGCGCGAAAAGATTGAAGCAGAAATTGAAAGATTAGTAAAAGAAAAAATATTAGAACCGGTAAAAAGTAGTCCGTGGGCGACACCGGTAGTCCCAGTATTGAAAGCAAACGGAGAGATTCGCTTGTGTGGTGATTTTAAGGTTACCATAAATCCGTGTTTAGTAGTTGACAAGCACCCGATTCCGAGAATTACAGATTTGAGTACGAAACTGGCGGAAGGAAAATTTTTTAGTAAATTAGACATGACGCAAGCGTACCAACAGATGTTGTTGGATGACGAATCGAAACAGTTGCTGACGTTATCGCCTCATAAAGGTTTGTTCGCGTGTAATCGCTTAATGTATGGAGTGGCGTCAGCACCGGGAATTTTTCAAAGAGAAATGGAAGAGTTATTTGCAGATTTAAAAGGAGTTGTCTCCTATTTTGATGATACTTTTATATCAGGTAAAACAAAAGAAGAACACGATAAAAGATTACGCGAAGTGCTAACAAGATTAGAAATGGCGAATTTGACACTTAAAAAAGAAAAATGTGAATTTGAAAAAAGTAAAGTAAGTTTCTTAGGGTTAGAATTAGATGCGAACGGGATTCGTACTTGTAAAAAAAAAACGGAAGCGATAGCGCAAATGAAAAAGCCAGGGAATGAAAACGAACTAAAATCATTTTTAGGTATGTTGAGTTTTTATTCTAAATTTATTAAGAATTTCGCAAATATAGTTGCACCCTTGTACGAATTATTGCGAAAAGATGTTGAGTGGGTATGGACGAGCGAAAGAAAAAAAGCGTTCGAATTGGCGAAAGCGGCGATAGCATCGCCTGAAGTCCTTACGCACTACAGCACTGAAATCCCAATAAAGGTTACGTGCGACGCGTCTCCGAGACGAGTGGGAGCAGTGCTGACGCATGTGTTTGACAATGGGGAGGAGAAACCCGTAGCGTTTGTATCAAAAGTATTGTCTAAAGCGGAAGCGAATTATTCGCAGCTGGATCGAGAGGCGCTGGCGTTGGTGTTTGGTGTCATCAAGGCTTTTCATCAATTTATCTATGGACGTAAATTTATCCTTGAGACAGATCACAAGCCATTGACTTTTATTTTTGGTTCAAAAAAAGGTCTGCCTCAAATGGCAGCATCGCGAGTTCAAAGATGGGCCGTATTTTTATCGGGTTACGATTTTAAAATTAATCACATAAAAGGTGCTAATAATGGCCCAGTGGACAGCCTCTCTCGAGTCCAAGTAGAAAATGCTATTAAGAATGAACATACAAATACTATAAATAAGAACAAGGCTGATGATTATACTTATCTAAACTATGTTATTGATAACAGTAATGATTTAATTAGTGCCGAAATTATTCGCGTAGAAACGGCCAAAGATAAAACTTTAAATCAAGTTCGCGAATATGTAAAAATCGGTTGGCCAGCAGAGGTTAGTCACAACTTGAAAACGTTCAAAACGAGGCAGCTCGAATTATCGGTGGAGGAAGATTGTATCCTCTGGGGTCATCGCGTAATTATTCCCTTGAGTCTTCGCGAAAACTTATTGCAACAACTGCATGAGAGTCACTGGGGCGTAATAAAAATGAGGGCGCTAGCTCGCTCATATTTTTGGTGGCCGGGGATCGATGCGGACATTGAAAAACTAGCAAAATCATGCATTCTGTGTGCGCGAAATGCCGATAATCCGAGACGAGATGAGTTACACGTGTATGAGTGGCCATCGGGGCCGAACGAGCGTGTTCAGATTGACTTCTGCGGACCAATAGATGGTCGAATGTATCTCATCATAACCGATGCGTACTCTAAATGGGTAGATGTAATCGAGATGTTGAGTATCACGGCGTCAAAAACGATTCCTGTTTTGAGAGCGTACTTTGCGACTTGGGGTATTCCGTTGACGGTGGTGTCGGATAATGGCCCCACGTTTACCTCCGAGGAATTCAGGACTTTCCTCGAGAAAAACCATGTCAATCATGTGCGCACGGCACCTTACCATCCTGCGTCCAACGGAGCGGCCGAAAACGCGGTCCGTAGCTTCAAGAAAAAGTTTAAAACCTTGCTCGAGTCAAAAATGTCCTGACAGGATGCGTTATGTAAGTATCTTATGTATTACCGCTCTACACCTCATTTTACCGCGGGCATAACGCCAGCCGAATTGCAACTAAACCGAAAAATGCGTACGCGCTTGGACACGATGAAACCAACTATCCGAACGAGAGTCGAACGGAGCCAAGCTCGCCAAAAATATAATTTTAAAGGAGACCGCAAAGAAGTCTTCAAAGAAAACGATGTTGTTATGACGAAAAACTTTAGTAAAAATTCGTGGGAACCTGCTACAGTTCAAGCTAGACTTGGCCCTGTTACTTACTCCGTCTGGACAAGCGCGAATAACAATGCGAAGAGACACCTTGATCAGTTACGTCCAATTATAATAAAACAAAGTGATCCACGTGACACGGAACAATTCGTGGTAACCAACTGTGTTAATGTGCCAATTGAAAATAGCGAGCCTAGGAACACGAAACGTCGAGATATGAGCATCCACGAATCTATTGAAAGCGCACCCGATATTGCAG
>NW_019379686.1:157210-190469 GCF_000648655.2 Copidosoma floridanum
GTTTCAGGTAAAATATACACCTTGTATACTTGGTGTTACGTGCATAAGAATATGGACCAACTGGTTTTTTTTTTTTTAATTTTAATTATTAAACATTTTTTTTAATTCTTATTTTTTTCAACTATTATGTTCAAGTTAAATCAAATTTTTTTAATTTCAAAAACCCATTAACAAAATTAAAAGCGGGAATTTGGAAGTTTAAAATCTGTAAAGTCTTACAAATTTTTTTTATATTGCAGAAGAAGCAAAATATATTTTTGGAAATACATGAATACTAAACTTATGTCTAATTTGGCTAGAAACTTTGCAAATTAAATTAAAACTCCATTAGAACATGGTAAAATAACACAGTTATCCAAAAAGTTAGCAAAATTTAATTCTTATAATTCTCAATTGTGTTAATAGTTATAACTTGGACATACAATCTGATAAATTCGAGTGTTTATTAATGCATCAACTAACGGCCGTTCATATTTTAATCAATCTTAAATTGTACTACACGTGTGTACAGTAAAACTGGTATTAAGTAAGATCATTTAATAAAAAAGATATCCATGTGTTGTAATTATCGATTACATGTTATTGATCGCTTCATTATACACTGCATTCACAAGTTTATACCCCAAAGGTACCTTTGTCTTGACAAATATGTCCTATTGCTTGGTGATGATTGTGAATTAAAAATTTTTCTAAATATTCCTACAGCGTTTAATAGTGTTATAAACCGAAATACCCAATTTGGTCGATGTAATCTTACAATAAATGAATTTTTCACATAAAATTAGCGTATTATTTGTCACCTGAGCCAACAGCAGATGAGATACAAGTGGACTTGGGAGATGATGCCGGATCTCTTTTCTGATCGAGTCATTTGTACGAGTTTTTGCTTTCTTCGTTCTACTAAGACTTCAAATCAGTACTTATGTAAATCAACAAAAAGCAACAAAAAGTTAGTACTTGTAACATAAATTGAAAATTTGTTTTTATTAATCATAACATGCAGTTACTAAAGTGTCATATGGTCTAATGAAAATGGAAGAACTGCGCTGCAATTTTGAAAAATATATTTTTTAGTGTCTTGAATCATCTCGAATTTTCTCACTCTTTTCTACAAATAAGATGTTTTTATAAGTATAATTAAATAGGTACTTAGGTGGAAAATTTCGTGGCATATTCGTTGAAAAAAATCAATATCAAGCGCAAACAAAATAGATTATTTTTCTGTAAAAATCGAATAGTAAAGTTTCATTGATACCTGTGTACAGTATTCGCTACGTGCACAATTTTGAAGCAGCGCCATCCTAGGGAAAAACGAGAACTATTGGTCTGGCACAGCAGAAGGCAATATTCGCGATATGTGCTTGATACCTATAGGAACCAAGTACCTCGATAGATACACGAAAGGTTCTGTGTTTATTATATCACGAATTAATACAATGTCTCAAGTGGTACAATCCTATGTGAATAACTAAAGACAAAATTTGTACTACAAGCACTATAAGCGCTTGAGTATGTCCGTGTGTACTGTGTGATACGAGATATGTTTTATTAGTTTGCAATGTAGTCAACACAGACCTCCTCTGACCAATCAGAGAGCTCCGTTAGCCCTATACCGGCGTGTTCACACAGTATGTACACACGTTCATACGATACGCTTAGAGGATCAGGCCCCAGCTAAAAACTCTAAGAAATACACAGTATCCAATGTATTTCACTGCGTTTTTTAATGAACATGCCTGAGTAAAATATGTACATACTACTCATAATTTTGTTAAAAATTTAATCCTTAGAATGGTTGTCGATGTATAAACACATAACTTTCTGATGATAGTAATGCTTAGCAGTCTGCTAGCAGAAGACAAACCTATCGTTTAGTTTCACATATTAGCACAGGTATTGCTGCGATCGCTTTTTCAGCTTGTGCACGTAGCGAATACTGACTTCAATTAATTTTACCGGCCAATGAGAGCCTAGAACTCATGAAAGCAATACATGCAATGTATTACAACGTGGCATGGAGGGTGGTGTCTGGTATGCTTTAAAAAGTAAACCACCCTGTCCTGAACTCACTGGTTTCGAAGATGTTATGGTACTTTGTAGTTGAAAAAAACGTCACATTATTATATCTTTAAACCTGGATTTCTTTCTTGTCAAGAAAGAGGCTCAGTCGAGGGAACACTTTTTTGCATTTGCTGTGAATGACATTTTCTAATCACGTTATAGCTGTTTTAGCTAAAGAATGAAATGCACTCACTTGAAATTCTGCAAACGTGAAAACAGTACCGTTAATAACTTGTTTGATTTCTTTAAAAAAATATATTTTAACACCTCGAAAAAAAACCCGGTTTTTGAGGGGGAAACTCAGGAGAGATTTAAGTTTCTTAAAATACATGTTGGCACAGAAAAAAATACATACTTATCTTATATTTTTTGTGTACTACAAAATACCAAAACATCAAGTGATTTCAAGTAGTTGAGGTGATTCCCTTAGTAAAAAGTGCAAGGACTCATTTAACATACGTGAATATAATGCAATATACAAATAACATAAGTAGTATTAATTATTGCGCTAAGGGACTAGCTGGTAATCTTACTCACTAATCCCTTTAATATGTATATGGTTATACTTTCGATGCTGATGGACACTATAGTTTTCGTAGATTAATTACAGTGTTAACTAAACATAGATTGAACAAAAATTGCCATTCAGATCTGAATAAAGTAGAAGCAAAGAAAAGTAAATGTTTACAGTATTTTTGAAGCATTTTTGAATGTGCCAATTAAATGTAACGACTTACTACATAATAAGAGTGAAAAAATGGATTAAAATACTTGTTGCAGCCCTGCCCCGACGTATTTTTATGAAATCGCTTCTCAATTTTTTTTCTATTGAATGTCTAGACTTGAACCTTTTTACACATATATCCGAGAAATAAATAAACAACACGATATGCAAAAATTTCCGATTTTCAAAATTATGACACAACTTTAATTCATACCTTCAACTCAAAGTTTTATTAATTTTATTTTTAGATGAACAAAACACTTTTTTAATCTTTGGTACATACTGTAAACTACTAAATACAATGAGGATGAGTTAGAAAATTTTTTCATTATTTTTCACTGATAATAATAATATTAAAAATTGGCAGTTTTAGTGTAGCTTGACACTTATGTTAATACATTCGACTGATGAGGTACTGACGACAGAACCACCTCAACAATTACAGTATCAAGACAATTTATCTGAGAATATGAAACATGTCTTCAGAAGAAGAATATGCTCTACATTGTCCGATTTGACGATGCGGTTTTATCACATAACAGAGGTATGCCGTTATTTTCTGGTGGATTTAACCTCCATACTACAAAAATTCCTGAATGAATAGTATAGTCAAACTTAAGTAGCTGAGACATATTACTAAATGTAGTACTAGTTAAAAACGTACAAAATTATACTCAATTACTAAAGTCTTGTCCAAAACGGGGTCAGTGCAAAGGTTTTTTAAACATTTTTTTTTTTTTTTTTTCATAAATGCTCATAACGCACATTTTTTAAGAACCTATTATTTCATTAATTTTCGTGGTAATATACCTCTATTTGTTTTATTTTTGGTAGGGAGACGGACCAAACTCTTTTTGCAAAGGGCTTTATACATATTCGTCATGAAATGCAACTTACCAGAATAACGATGAGTGATAGCAAAAAACTGTGGCGTTGCTGTGCCTATGTGGAAATGGCGTCTATAACGTGAATCAGTATATGCGTATACGTACAAGTACAAGCCGCCTATATATACATGTAGCTGAATGTATTGTAGGCACATATACCTTTATATATTATTATCGTGTACTGACCCACTGCGGATATGTACATCACTTTCCTTTCCTTTCATACTTCGCTTTTACACAGTTTTCATCGTATATCATCATCATCATCATCATCATCATCATCATCATCATCATCATTACATTTCTTTTTCGCTTTCATTACATCGTTTTCTTTTTATTCGCATGTATACTCTTATCTCCCCAGCCACGCATGACCGGTTATCGAGACATACTGGTTATCATCACAATTCTTTATTTTATTCAATCGCTTTATTTATTTTTATTGTATCTTAAAATTTAAAGACTTAATTTAAGTCAGTTTCATGAATTCAATATACTCAGCAAGAACCATCAGAAAAAATATCAGTGTCCCGACCGGGAATCGAACCCACGACCCCTTCAGCTGTGTTGTTTCAATTGCTAGCACGCTAACTAATTGAGCCAACGACGAGCTCCAGGCACATAAGTCAGAATTTTATACAAGTATACTAGCACGTCAGATCATGCACCGTTCATGTGGCATCTGATCTTAGATCTTTCTGATCCAATTTTTCAATGAACTTTGCTGAGTCTGGGCTTGAATTATTCTAAGAAATGTCAAGAATGAGCGCTAACTCCACTTTTTCTCATGAAATAGCGAGTTAAATATTTAATGAACAATGTTATGTGGCTGAAAAATTAGATCAGACCCACCGATAAGATAGAAAACTTCAATTTTTTCGCACAGCTCTTAAATTGATAAATTTACATACTGGCGTGCACACGCGTATCTGTTTCTGTGAATTTTCGTGCATAGCATCTACATACTGTAAACTCTTAAAAACTACCATTCTCATGAAAATTTATTCTTAACATACATTTTTCTATAGTCCATTTATTTATGGTGATTGATTAGACACGGTATTAATGGTATATGCATGTAAATGTAATGAAAATCTTAGCACTGTTGATATGAAAAAAAAATTAAAATATATTACACTGGAAATCCCATCGGTATGTATAGATTATTAATGTTTGAAGTCGGTTAAAAAGGTGAAGATGAAAGGAGGTGATAGTATTGGGATCCCAACACGTCACGTGACTTTCGCGATATCTATAGCCAAGTCGGGGTAAATTAACATAGGCCTTATAGGGACAAATCTGTTTTAATTTTTTTCTCGCCTGAAACGATTAGAATTCTGTAAAAGCTGGCTAATAACATATTTTATAGGGAATAAAGGTATTGTAACTAATTTTTTCCCAACTCAATCGTTACATGAAGCTTAAAACCATACTTTGGAAGTGAGAAACGCACATTTAACTTGTACAAATCCCTCCCACCACTGCTTATATATAGGTGTATAAACATGACTTTTGTACAGGCTGAATGTGCGTTTTTCACTTTCAAAGTATGGTTTTAAGTTTTATGCAACGATTGTGTTGGAAAAAAAATTTGTTACAATACCTTTATTCCCTTAAAAACATATTATTTACCACGGTAGCTTTTATGCAGCTTTTACAGAATTATAATCGTTTCAGGCGTAAAAAAAATAAAAACAGATTTGTCCCCATAAGACGTGACTTGTTGTGATCCCAATCATGATGTAAAAATATAAGGTGTGGCGTTGCGCATCCATTTTGATTGACCAATCAGGAACGCTTCCATCGCGCCGCCTTGTCTGTCTGCGAATTTCAAAAGCTTTTAAAATATAAAGCATATTAACATCAAGAAACTTGTGAAACAATATATATTTTTTATTTCAATATTTTCATTCCAGTTGTTTCAGTGACCAAACGTACAACTCGTGAATATTTACACAGAAAAAACTGACTTGATAGGTAATCTCATCGATTGACGTAACATGTATATATTCATACGTATGTCTATATATATGTATATGTCTCACTTTGAGGTGGATGCGGGGGATAGGTTTTAGTTTCAACTTGGGCCACTTCGTTTCATTGTATAGGCTCTTCGGCGCTGTAGTAGTCACATCTCCCTCAAATATGGCGTCGTGATGGAAGGCGCAGAACGGCACGAAAAGGAGACCTCGGAACGCCACACCTTATATTTTTACATCATTATCCCAATAAGAGTGCCTATACATGGGATACCTACATTCTACTCACTGGCAGACTCGCTTCCATTACAGTTTACAACCCATCACTAAAATGAGAGAGACGTCCGTCGGTCACGTGATCGGATCTCTCTCTCTCTTTCTCTTTCTTTCACTCTAGTGGGCTGTAATGGAAGCGAGTCTGCTGGTGTGCAGAATGCAAATACCCCATGTACACTCATCGTACCTTGATTCGCAAACTGCGAAGTTTGAATTCTCGAAGTAATTTATCGTATTAAAACACGAGGAACAACCATAACCATAAAATAAAAATATAACGATAAACAACTATTATATTAACAACTATTGAACAATGTTAAAATCATATTGTATGTTTATTTGTCATAAAAAAATTTAAGACTTCAAACTTCGTGGTTTGCGAATCAAGGTACGTTGAGTGTACAGGCACCGTAAGGCTGCGTATATACATGGAGTCTTAAACTTCCAGGACCAGCCCATATGCTCGTGTAAGTGCGAGAAAGAGAGTAATATGTTCTTGCTTCTCACTCGCACTTACACGGGCTTATGTCTGGTCCTGGAAGTTGGCTACGTTCACATGGAGTCTCATTTACTAAAGACCCGCGAATACTTTGGATCATGTTTGAATTTTCATAAAATGATCCTGTTGACTAGAAAAATTTTGAAGTATTGTGAAAAATCAAGCACGATAAAGTTTCTGGATTCTGTAATAAATTGATTCACTTACCAGTTTATGTCAAAGACATATGTACAAATACAACTACAATTGCTATTGCATACAAGCAGTCTTCAATACTACACGTGGAGCATTTTGTTCCGGAAACTCCAGAATCGTACAGATTGCTACAGAGACTGGAAGGAGTTTTAACAATCATGAAGCTGACACCAGAGGAAAAGGTGCCGCATCTACTACATTACATAGGTGAAACCGCATTTAATACTGTGTGCAATAACATTAATGCAAACAATTCTTAAAAAAATCATACGACACTCTATAGGAAAAATTAAAGAAGTTCTTCATTCCAGTCGTGCTCGAGATCGCAAAAAATTTTAAGTTTATAAACAGAAAGTTGTTACCAGGAGAATATACATAAAGCTATGCAAATACTCTTACAAAGATGAGTCTTGACTGTAATTTTCAAAGTTTTTAAGGAACCATCTCACAAAATCAGTTGGTTTACGGTGTATCAAACCACTGGATTCTGAGCCAACTTTTAGAAACAAAAGAGGTGACCTTTATAAAGGCTTTACGAATAACATTAGCAATGGAACTTTCCAAAAAAAAAGTGAATACGTTACATCAAAATACAATATAATTAACTACACTAATACAAGTACATGTATCTACAAGCAGCGTACATCACTATAAAATCTGGCTAAAGCAACAGTCCCAACGGTAAGCAAGTTGTCGCAATAATAGTAAGACCACTACAGAGTGACTTACAAATTAAAAAACTCAAATGTTATAGGTGTGATACTGACCATAAAGCCGATGTTTGTTATTCACCAGTTACTATTAGGTGAAATTTCTGTGGTAAAGAATGAGATTTAGCAAAAGTATGTTTAAAAAAAAGAAATTGGCAGCACGCAATAGAAGAAGAAAATATACTAGTTGATACAGATTGCATTGAAGTACTAGATTTCTATGTAGAAAGCGGAAGAGAAAAATTTTTCAAAACTCTCTACGTGAACTATAAGCAAGTCATCTTTGAAGTGGATACAGTTGCAGCGGTTACGCTTATTGAAAGAGAGCAAGCAAAAAAACTTTTTCCAGAAACACTGATATTTCGAAAAAATCTACAGTTAATCACATATTGTAAGCAATAAATAAATGTTGTTAGGTACATTAGGGTGGAGATTGAATAAAACAATGTTTGAAGTACAGGAAATCTACATGTTACTGATATGAGAGTGAGTACCATTATTAGGTCGTGAATAGATGACCAAAATGTTGAAAAAAAAGTTAACAATATATCACATGATTCAATTTTGCTCGTAGAAATTTCTATCACGCAAAAAAATACAATTAAACAACTATTAAGTACCTACGTACAAAAACATTATAAGCGAAAACTCAAGTGCGATACCTAAACTTTAAGCGTCGTTAACGTATACAGGAAAAAGCAAAACCGATTTTTCTTAAGTCCAGGACGTTACCTTTGAAATTTATAGCTTAAGTGAACGAAGGAATCAATTTGCTAAAAAAAGAAGAGGTGTAAGAGAAAGTCAATTCTTCAAATTTTGCTACTTTCATTGTACCTTAGCTTAAAAAGAACAATCGAGTTTTAATATAGTGACTACAGGGTTAAAAATACAATTACAAATAAATCGTTATCTATGACATACTGTCGAAGAACTTTTTCCAGAAATTTCAGGCTGTAATACGTTTGCTGAGTAAGATTTTAGGTTAGCCTATTGAGAATTACAAGTCGATGAGAAAAATGCGAAGATGTTAACGATAAATACGCACAAGGGTCTATTTAAATGTAGATACATGTACATGTTTTGTGATTCCAAAAGTGTTGGTATCTGATAGTAACAGTTTTTGTTTCTAAATGTTATGAATGAGGCTTCAGGTGTACAAATAGTGCAAGCGTACGGCCACTGCGGTGAGAAAGAGTCGGTCAGACGCGTGGACTGACGTAAAATGAAAACGACTCCCGGTCGAATAACGTGTATGTTGTATCGTATAAAAGAGAGTTTCTCTAGAAGCGAGTGTTACAGAAAAGAGACTTTAGTGTATACGAGGTATGAGTATTATAAAAAAAGAGTAAATATAATCCGGTGGTACTCCTGCTGGTTCACCAAGTCAACCAACGTTTCTTATCCCTTGACAAGTAACGAGTTATAGGTTATCGGTTTCACATGTGGTAAAGGATCGGCGTAAAAAGAGTGTTGCTACGGTTCGTACAGTGCATAATTATGAAGAGGATGGTTTGTGTGCAGTGTGAAAAGTGATAGAACTTGAATAAGAGTAGAGCAACCACGAGATACGAGAAAGATACTATAGTGTCGTGCATGATTGTGTACACGTATACACATACATACATAAATACATAGGCACTGCAGTTGGCTAATGCAAGCCGGTCGAGACGCACAACACACACTGGGGAAAAAAGCACTTTTTTGGTTCAAAAATATCTACAGGCCACAATTCTTCACCGATTTTACTAATTTTTTATTTTATGTCAAAGTTAGATCATTTGTAAAACATCTGTCAGGGCCGAACTTGTATTTTCTCTTCCAAATATGTTGTATCTAACCTCAAATGTCAAAAATTATTAATTCATGATAGATAAAATGTTACTATCAATAATTATGTTTATTCTATACCATAAAATTAGGCAGAAATGATCATTTAATGCATGTTTAGGCTACGTTTGCCGAAAAAAAATAGTATAAATTAATAAATTCAAGATGGCAGATTCAATATGGCCGACGACACTTTAAAAAATGCCGAAATCTTGGCAAAATACTCTACTCGGAGGTTTTTAGGGTTGCTGATTACGAATTTACTATCCAAATTCTGCAAATTAAAAATGGCAGATCCAACAAGGCCGACCAAAATTTAAAAAATGTCAATACCTCGATAAAAAACACCTCTCAGGGGTTTTTGGGGTAGCTGATTACGACTTTTTCATTACTTTTGAGAAATTTGAAATAGCGGACACCAAAATGGTGGATAAAAACTTTAGAAGCGTCTAAATCTGTGGAAAAAATTCTTAAAATAGGTTCTCGGTATTGCTGATTACGAATTTTGCATTACTTTTAATAAATTCAACTTTGTGGATATCAATACTGTGTAATTAGTGGCTTGAAATATTAATAATAATAATAGAAACAATTTACCAGGCTTAAAGATAGCTTATACACGGTCTGTTACTTAAGTTTTTAAAATTAAAAATAATGTTTCCCCTACAACAGTCTAAATGTAAAGTTATACACTATCCTCAGTTTAAATACATCAATACATTATTTTTAGGGTTATTAGTAACTATCATTTATCCGATCATAACATTTGGATACTAATAACTTTATGTATTAAAAATAAGTCTTTTTTGGCTATTTATACTATGATAGTAAATTAATACTCTGACATTAGAAAAAAAAAAAAAAATATATATTCTGACCAAACGATTTAATACAGATATATATATACACACATATATATTCTAATTAATGTTTTTAAACGCATATGACGTGCCATCACTGTATCAAAACTTTTCTCATGATTTTGAAGGTAATGAATGATATTTGTCAAAAACTTTTTATAACGTAGCAATTTTTTTTCAAACTATCTACTTTATATCGTAATTGTAACCTTTTTTATGTATTATTACAATAAGTTATTTGTTTAATAAAGAAAGATTGAAGATTTATAACTATAGTAATAAAGTTTTGTGTTATTATCATTTTATATCTGATTAGTGGTAAAATTAAAGATATAGTACGCATTTGTCTTATCGCTAAAGTTCTACGACTAATTCTCTGGCAGCAACGTAGATCTCATGTTTTATGTTTTTACTTTTATTACGAATGCTAGAAATATACGGGTTGGATGAAACTAATAACTTATAAAATAAGTCTGCATTTGTGTCTTTTCTACTACATTTTCTTGAGTTAAATTTTCTAAAAAATTTAAAGTCCTTATTTCGTGTCTCTTAGGCTTCCTCAGATAAAACTGATATGTTATATAAACTTTGTATACAACGCCAGCACCTTAAAAAAAAGTAACCGATACCCGATACTAAGACACTTTTTCAAAAGTATCGATACTGGAGTATTGATACTATTTGGGGACTCGATACTCAGTATTCGATACTTTTTAACAGTGTTGAAACCTTAGATGGTGTGAATGTCCCCAGCCTTTATGTAGGGTTGACCGAATGAACCTATCAAAATCCTCTTCTGATTACATTAGCTGTACAGCCATTATTCGACCCCCTTATGCCACCATAAAAGTCTAATGATTTTGCTTAGCATAACATTGTACAAATATGGAAAAACTCAAGTGACTTACAATGTGTAGTAGAACATGATTGCCCGTGGCGAATCTAATGATACCTGCGTAACGTAAATGTCTTAATCTTTTTACTCACATGGCCAAAAAGACTGTGTGAGACAAATCTATCCCTTAATGTAGGTTTATTGATACTACCAATAATTATGTAGTATCTTTAGAACACCATTTACTAATATGTTCTTTGCTAGTAATGAAATAGAAAGTTCTCACATAAGGATTTGAAAGAATCGAGGACATAGTCTTGTGTACATATATGACCGTTATCTTATTAGACGAAAAGTTTTAAAAAGCATAACCTAAGTAAAAGACCGTAAGAGCTATGAGTACCGATTAAATAATGGACAAAAATCACTTCTAGGATACATCTACTAGTTAGGTATAATAATCAATCTGTAATGTACACATGGGAAATCCATGTTATATGTCATCTAAAAATTATTTTAAAAATCTATATGGATTTGCACCCTAAAGTCAATGTTGAAAAATACCTAATTAATATTTTCTGCTAATTACTAAAAAAAACTACAGTCCCATAAAAGTTATTAACAGGTCTGCCTTAAAAATTAAGAAGAAAAAATTTACAATCTAAGATAAATCACCTACAAATGCATTACCATAATCTATACAG
The DNA here is from genome assembly GCF_000648655.2 of Copidosoma floridanum. Next base: position 168,768 of record NW_019379686.1, read on the forward strand.
AATGTATAAAATCCACATTAAATCTATTTATATCCACATTGAATCCATCCCATTCCATACGAATATTATACAGATATCAATGTGTATTCCCAGGTAGACTTCCATTCTATACTTTCAAGATGCTTCTGGTAAAGTTGTAATGATAATAGATACTTAATACGACGTATGCAACTTTTCGATTTGTAAGGTCTGGAGCATCTAACTTACTCGATGTTAAAAGTCTTAAGCATGTAACTTACTGCATTACTGGTCAACCATATTGGATCCGCTAATAGAATTTGCACATTTAAATAATGAATTTCTGATCAGTGACCCCAAAAACCCCCAAGTAGAAGTTTTGGTGGCGATATGAGTATCTCTTCAACTCTAGTCGTATATTGAATCCTCTATTTTGAATTAGCAAATTTCGATGAGGAATTCATTATCAGCGATCCCAAAAACCCCCGAAAAGAGTTTTTCATCAAGATTTTGGCATTTTTAAAATTTTGGTAGGCCATGTTGGATCTTCCATTTTTAATTCGCAAATTTGGCTAACCTCAAATGTCAAAAATTATTAATTCATGATAGATAAAATGTTACTATCAATAATTATGTTTATTCTATACCATAAAATTAGGTAGCTTTTATGCAGCTTTTACAATTATTAATTCATGATAGATAAAATGTTACTATCAATAATTATGTTTATTCTATACCATAAAATTAGGCAGAAATGATCATTTAATGCATGTTTAGGCTACGTTTGCCGAAAAAAAATAGTATAAATTAATAAATTCAAGATGGCAGATTCAATATGGCCGACGACACTTTAAAAAATGCCGAAATCTTGGCAANAACCTCCGAGTAGAGTATTTTGCCAAGATTTCGGCATTTTTTAAAGTGTCGTCGGCCATATTGAATCTGCCATCTTGAATTTATTAATTTATACTATTTTTTTTCGGCAAACGTAGCCTAAACATGCATTAAATGATCATTTCTGCCTAATTTTATGGTATAGAATAAACATAATTATTGATAGTAACATTTTATCTATCATGAATTAATAATTTTTGACATTTGAGGTTAGGTACAAAATATTTGGAAGAGAAAACAGACATTCGGCCCTGACAGATGTCTAACAAATTATCTAACTTAAAAAAAAAAAAAAGTTAGTAAAATCGATGAAGAATTGTGGCCTGTATATATTTTTTAACCAAAAGAGTGCTTTTAATTTCACTGTACGGCGTCTTCCGAGATAAGCCGTACTTTATTTTCGTGACGACACACATGTTTTTCGACGGTGTCAATGCCTATATGTATAGTATCAATTCAAACTTTCTTTTTTTTTCATTGTATATGGTGTTTTGGACTAAATATTTAAAGTCGTAACTAACGAGAAGAGAAAGAGGCTATTTTTATCGCGAGATTAATAGCATAAAAAGAAAAGAGAAAAAGTAAAGAGAATTTCTTTGAAAGCAAAATACATTGAGTCGGTGTAACACTTGTGGTACAGGTGTAGCATCTTCTCGGTGTTGAGGGTATTTTCGAGCATGTATCTGTGTGTGTAGCACGTGCGCGTACGCCTTTCCCTGAAAGTTTTTTTTTCGTTTTCGGTGCTCGGGAACAAAGCGTGAAAGAGTGTGCGTGTTGATTGTTCTGGTGTGCGTAAGGAGTACAAACAATTCTTAACGTTAAAATTTTGAATTTGCGGTGTGATTCGAAATTATGAATTATATTTTGCTAAAATTGCCTCATAAATAAAAAGATAAAATTTCCTCTGTTTTTTACGGATGGAAACAAACGAGTCACAGCCTAAAAAACAAGAGAAGAGACCAGAGACAAACCCAGGCACCGAGGCAAAAGGAATAGGATACTTTAAAATAAACATTGGATATCCACAAGAGTATTATTAACAATTTCGTCATAATTGTTTATATAAAAACAATAAAATAAATAATCGTGGTTAATTATATTACAGACAAAAACGCTATGCCTAAACCAGTCCAAACGCCAGAAGAGTCTAAATTAATAAGAGAAAGAGAGAGGGAGAGAACAACTCTCTAGAGTTATTAGACATCGATACAACGGTGAGAATGTTACTCTCACCATAAGGGTCAGTAAAACTTTCTAATAATCGAGCCACCTAGGTGTTCAAAAAAGCTCGGGTATTGTTAACACGATTGGAAGTAGGAAGAATACTATAGCAAAAACTTCACCTCTGCTTTTACAATGCTATAATTTATCCCAGCCAGGATTTTTTATTGGAAATGGAATTTTTATTGCGTCGCATTTGTTTCTCTTTGTCAGGACTCTAAACGGATAAGAAGAAATAATCTAGTTATTTTTTGTAATTCTTTAATTCTAACAACATATGATGTACAACAAAATTTTTTATTCTGATAATCACTTTTATAACTTAGTTGAATTCTCAGTATACTAAGGTTTTAACAAAGTTTGGTATATTAACCATCAGAATCAAAGTTTATTTCTTCTTTCCAGAAGGCTTAAATGTATATAATTTTTTTATCGAATTAGTTTCCTGGCCAATATAAAAAAAATCATATATATATCTAAGCAATTTTTTTTCAAACTATCTACTTTATATCGTAATTGTAACCTTTTTTATGTATTATTACAATAAGTTATTTGTTTAATAAAGAAAGATTGAAGATTTATAACTATAGTAATAAAGTTTTGTGTTATTATCATTTTATATCTGATTAGTGGTAAAATTAAAGATATAGTACGCATTTGTCTTATCGCTAAAGTTCTACGACTAATTCTCTGGCAGCAACGTAGATCTCATGTTTTATGTTTTTACTTTTATTACGAATGCTAGAAATATACGGGTTGGATGAAACTAATAACTTATAAAATAAGTCTNATTAAAAATAACAAAATTTTTTAAGTATAATATAAAAGCAGAAATAATAATGGGAGAAAAAAAAGAAAGCAAAGTTTATATTCCTAGAATAACATTTAATACTGGCACCTCATCATCATTACCTTTTCTCTTCTATAGGAAACAGTTTCCCTTTGTATTAGTATGTTCTATGTTTATCAACAAATCAGAAAACAGAGTTTTGATTACTTAGCATTGTATATTAAAAAACCTTTATTCTCTTACGGACAATTATACGTTGCTTTATTAAGATGTAAAAATCGAAAAAGAATTTTTATTCAAATTGAATCCGAGAATAAATCAGAAACTAAAAATATTGTTTAGCAAGAAATAATAAGTAATTTAAAAATATGTAACTTTGAAGATCGTTACATTTAAACAGACGTATGTTAATTCATAAACACCATGAAAAACAAATATGTGAAAAATGTGGAAAGGGTTTTAAAAGAACAGATGGGTTAAAACGACACATGAAATGTCACAACAGTAAGCTAACATAATGAATTATTGTTTCAAAACCTTAATTGTGTTTGTCTATTTAATTATACCTTCTCCTAAATTCTGTTTTTTTATTAATAACATCCTTAGGTAATCAAGAATTTTATATTTGGGTAGAGTAAACATGGACCAGAAAGAGATTTGAAATGTAAGAGTTCGATTAAGTTAAACAAATAATGGTACTTCAGAGACATATAGTGTGTAAGGTAGAGCGAATAGACAGAAAGATACCTATGATCAGTGACTTAAAAAACTCTAAAAACGAGGTATGACTTGGGTACTAAATTACGTATATTTTTTAACATTGATGATGGTAAAACATTCTATAAATAAGTATTCTTTGGGGGGAAAGTGGAGGGGGAGCTGAGGGGGAGCAAGGGGGAGCTCGCTCAAATATAATTTGATCAAAAATGACGTTAAAACAAGCAAATAACTACGTAAATCGAGGGGTAGCTGAGAGGTAGCGGGGGGAGCAGGGGGGCTGAGACTCACTTTCGTCAATACAACTATATAATATAGGGATATATATATATATATATATATATATGTATATGTCTCACTTTGAGGTGGATGCGGGGGATAGGTTTTAGTTTCAACTTGGGCCACTTCGTTTCATTGTATAGGCTCTTCGGCGCTGTAGTAGTCACATCTCCCTCAAATATGGCGTCGTGATGGAAGGCGCAGAACGGCACGAAAAGGAGACCTCGGAACGCCACACCTTATATTTTTACATCATTATCCCAATAAGAGTGCCTATACATGGGATACCTACATTCTACTCACTGGCAGACTCGCTTCCATTACAGTTTACAACCCATCACTAAAATGAGAGAGACGTCCGTCGGTCACGTGATCGGATCTCTCTCTCTCTTTCTCTTTCTTTCACTCTAGTGGGCTGTAATGGAAGCGAGTCTGCTGGTGTGCAGAATGCAAATACCCCATGTACACTCATCGTACCTTGATTCGCAAACTGCGAAGTTTGAATTCTCGAAGTAATTTATCGTATTAAAACACGAGGAACAACCATAACCATAAAATAAAAATATAACGATAAACAACTATTATATTAACAACTATTGAACAATGTTAAAATCATATTGTATGTTTATTTGTCATAAAAAAATTTAAGACTTCAAACTTCGTGGTTTGCGAATCAAGGTACGTTGAGTGTACAGGCACCGTAAGGCTGCGTATATACATGGAGTCTTAAACTTCCAGGACCAGCCCATATGCTCGTGTAAGTGCGAGAAAGAGAGTAATATGTTCTTGCTTCTCACTCGCACTTACACGGGCTTATGTCTGGTCCTGGAAGTTGGCTACGTTCACATGGAGTCTCATTTACTAAAGACCCGCGAATACTTTGGATCATGTTTGAATTTTCATAAAATGATCCTGTTGACTAGAAAAATTTTGAAGTATTGTGAAAAATCAAGCACGATAAAGTTTCTGGATTCTGTAATAAATTGATTCACTTACCAGTTTATGTCAAAGACATATGTACAAATACAACTACAATTGCTATTGCATACAAGCAGTCTTCAATACTACACGTGGAGCATTTTGTTCCGGAAACTCCAGAATCGTACAGATTGCTACAGAGACTGGAAGGAGTTTTAACAATCATGAAGCTGACACCAGAGGAAAAGGTGCCGCATCTACTACATTACATAGGTGAAACCGCATTTAATACTGTGTGCAATAACATTAATGCAAACAATTCTTAAAAAAATCATACGACACTCTATAGGAAAAATTAAAGAAGTTCTTCATTCCAGTCGTGCTCGAGATCGCAAAAAATTTTAAGTTTATAAACAGAAAGTTGTTACCAGGAGAATATACATAAAGCTATGCAAATACTCTTACAAAGATGAGTCTTGACTGTAATTTTCAAAGTTTTTAAGGAACCATCTCACAAAATCAGTTGGTTTACGGTGTATCAAACCACTGGATTCTGAGCCAACTTTTAGAAACAAAAGAGGTGACCTTTATAAAGGCTTTACGAATAACATTAGCAATGGAACTTTCCAAAAAAAAAGTGAATACGTTACATCAAAATACAATATAATTAACTACACTAATACAAGTACATGTATCTACAAGCAGCGTACATCACTATAAAATCTGGCTAAAGCAACAGTCCCAACGGTAAGCAAGTTGTCGCAATAATAGTAAGACCACTACAGAGTGACTTACAAATTAAAAAACTCAAATGTTATAGGTGTGATACTGACCATAAAGCCGATGTTTGTTATTCACCAGTTACTATTAGGTGAAATTTCTGTGGTAAAGAATGAGATTTAGCAAAAGTATGTTTAAAAAAAAGAAATTGGCAGCACGCAATAGAAGAAGAAAATATACTAGTTGATACAGATTGCATTGAAGTACTAGATTTCTATGTAGAAAGCGGAAGAGAAAAATTTTTCAAAACTCTCTACGTGAACTATAAGCAAGTCATCTTTGAAGTGGATACAGTTGCAGCGGTTACGCTTATTGAAAGAGAGCAAGCAAAAAAACTTTTTCCAGAAACACTGATATTTCGAAAAAATCTACAGTTAATCACATATTGTAAGCAATAAATAAATGTTGTTAGGTACATTAGGGTGGAGATTGAATAAAACAATGTTTGAAGTACAGGAAATCTACATGTTACTGATATGAGAGTGAGTACCATTATTAGGTCGTGAATAGATGACCAAAATGTTGAAAAAAAAGTTAACAATATATCACATGATTNATATATATATATATATATACTTTTAACACAAAAGTCTTTGTTCAGAAGAATTTTTGCTTCTAGGACCATAACTTTTGCGCAATGCATGTATAGCTTACGCATACTTACTTAAGATAGAATCAAAATTTTCTAAACGAGTGATTGGACAACGATAGTTGGATATTCTAAAACACGTTATATTTTGTAAGAACCCTCAACAAATAAATTTATTACCTCGAGGAACGTTACGTTTTATGAAAAACTAGTTAACAATGATGTGTACAAAAGAAATTATTTAAATAATGATACTAGTTGAAAACAAAAATCAAATGAAAGAGAGTTAGAACAAAATAAACAAGAGACTCAAGAGAATATACTCCAAGAGAACACACTTCAAGAGACTAGGGATCTTCAAACTGAACTTGAAGAAGCACTACACGAACTTAAGACTTAAAAAGAGAAAATTAGTAAAAGAGAAAAACGAAACTCAATCTGAAAATAAAAGAATCTAAACATTCTCGAGACCACATAAACCCAAAAGAGATGATATATTTGTTTGTAGTGTAGAGATAAATAACAAAGAGACCTTCAAAGAGCCCTGAAGAGAGACATATTATGCTGGCCAAAGTGAATGAAGATCCTAGCAGTTATAAAGAGGCTATACAATGCAAAAACAAGAGTCTTTACGAAAGAGCTATTGAAGAAGAGAAACTGTCCTTAGAAAAGAATAAGGTTTTCGAAGTGGTGGATAGTCCATGTGACATTAACATACTGGATTCTAGATGGATATTTTCCAAAAAAATATTGAAAGAGGGAAGAGTTATTTCCAAAGCTAGACTTGTAATAAAAGATAACCAAGATGTTAACGAATATGAGATTGGAGATATATATGTTCCAGTATCGACATTGCCACTGGCCAGATCATGTATATCTGTAATATATAAAGAGAATCTTGAAGCTAGACAATCGGACGTTAAGACAGCCTTTTTAAAGGGTGAACTTATAATACCCGTTTATATGGAGATACCAGAAGGCTATGAGTATAATAATATATGTTAAGAGTTAAAAGTATGAAAATTACGGAAAGCATGGTATGGTTTACCAGTTAGTCCTAAGAGATGGTACGAGAAATTTAAAGAAGAGATCTTAAAATTAGATTTAAAAAATAATATAAAAAATCCAAGCTTATTAACGTGGAGAAAAGAAGTCAAAATAGTATTAATTTTGTTATACGTAGATGATTTAATAACCGCTGGCAATGATAAAGAAAAAATGGATCAGGTTACAAATCACTTAAAAAATACCTTTAAAATAAAAGAGCTGGGAAAACCAGAAAATTTCCTAGGCATGTAAATAAAAAGAGATCTAATAAAGAGAAAAATGATCATCCTCCAAGAAGAGTATACAGACAAGATGTTGGAAAGATTTAACATGAAACACTGTAATTTACAAAAGACACCTATGGTTACAAGACAAGTAGAAAAGAGAATACTGAAGGGAAAAGAGAATACACAAGAGTTGCTAAAGCTTGATGCTCTGACAACAGTACCTTACAGAGAAGCAATAAGTTGTCTTATATACCTTTCAAGCACCACGAGATCAGATATAACCTATTCTGTAAATTATCTGGCTAGATAGCAGCAGACACTAACAAAAAAAGATTGGCAAGATGTAAAGAGAATATTTCGTTACTTAAAAGAAACAAAAGAGTTGGGTCTCACATATACAGCTTAAGAAGCAGATATGCAAGCCAGGATAGATTCAAGCTTCAATGACTTAAAGGATTCATTCTCTACGGGTGGCTATGTGATAAAACTCTTCGGAACACACAGATGCACGGATTATCTTGCTATGAGTGGAGCCAGTAAAGATATAATAGCCATAGACAAACCTGTAAGAGATATTTTGGGCAAATCTATGTACCCAGTAAAATTATTGTATGATAATAAGGCTGTTGGAAAATGTACACAATTGAAAGGTAGCCATAAATTAAAATATTTTGACTACGAGGTTGAAGAGATACAAGAGAGACTAAATGAAAGGAAGAAACCTGATAAGAAACCTTCTATGGCTGATTCCCATGGGCATTTCATCAAATGTTGCTTATCTTTAGGTAAATAAGGGAAGAGTTAATTGGGTTTCAGCAAATGAAAATATTGCAGATATTATAACCAAACCTTTATCGATCCCTTCTCATATAAAGTTAAGAGTTGAACTTTTGAATTATCAAAGAGAAAAGAGTTAGTAAAAGAGAAGCATGAGAGAGTTGTAATTAATAATATATTTGTTTTTTGTTTTATTCCGCTTCTAGACGCCAACACTGATGAGTAAGTAAAAAAGAGATATAAGAGCAGAGCAGCCCAAAAGAAGATAAGGATCAATCAAAAGCCAAAGAAACTCTGTGGTTGTCGATTAGCTCTGTCTACACGTTTTAAAGTTAAACTACGTTTTCTGTTTATTATTTGTTTTGTGTATAAGTGTATTTATTTAAGTCATTTAGTTTTTCTATAACGCTAGAGCGTATAATGTTCCTTTGCTTAAATAATGCATAAGCTCAGTTTATGAGTATACTAAAGCGGATAGACTGTTGTAAATGAGGCTTTAGGTGTACAGATGGCGCAAGCGTACGGCCACTGCGTTGAGAGAGAGAGAGAGAGAGAGAGAGAGAGAGAGAGAGAGTCGGGCGGATGCATGGGGACTGACGCAGAATGAAGATAACTCCCGGTCAAATAGCGTGTATGTTGTATCGTATAAAAGAGAGTTTCTCTACGAGAAAGTGTTACAGAAAAGAGACTTTTGTGTATACAAAGTTTTAGTATTTAAATAAAATGTAAATGTAATCTGGTACTACTCCTGCCGATTCACCAAGTTAACAAGTGCTTCCTGTCTCTTGACGAGTAACATCTTATACAAAATGTTCCAGGAATTTCTGAAAAAATTGGAATTGTACATTATAAAAATGGCAACATTCTACCCGGTAATTAACAAACAAACTGAAGACAGATTATGTTCAAACAATTAAACAAGCACTAAGTTAACTAGAAACTAAGCAAAAAAAGAATACTGTCAAATACCTTATGTAAAGATGAGAATTCTACTGGTGGAATTAATGTTTGGTAGAAGAGTACAGTGCTAACTAAACCTACTTAGACTAAGCTAGATGAAATAAAACGAAGTACTTAATGAAAATGAAAAATATAGACAATTTGAAATCGATAAAGGCGTGGTAGCAAGAAAGTATCATAAAAACAAAGTGGACTTTTGAAAAAATAGTACATCAAACGGGAAAGTATACTACAAACTGAAATTACGAGACGGGAGTAGTTATCATACTATCTTCTGTCTCAAATCACCACATGGTTGTTTTGAGTCAACGATAAAGATTTTTAAAAATCATGTGGTTTTTTTTTAATGAGAAGAAATCGCTTAAAGTACTAATCGTCACAAAATTATGAAATCAAATAACTTTTTAACAGTCATTAAGCTTTGCCCTTAAAAATATATACAAGAAAACCACACGGGTTTTGAGAAACCATATAATGATTGAAGACAAAAAAATCATATTACAATGGAGTAAAATAACAAGGTGAATTACGTAAAAGGATGAGGATTCTATATACGATTTTCTAATATAATTTTTTTTCAACAGCGTAATCTTAATTTGATCTTAAAGCTTTTTAACGTCATTTGTTTGAAAGTTAGCTACTTTTCTATGAAAAGAAAAGTAAACACTTATTTTTAACATTTTAAAGACTGAATCTAGCTGAAATTTAGTAAAATTAATTAATAATTTGAGACAAAAATTGTAAAACCAGATGTCAGACTGTAAAGGTGCAATCTAATTTTCATATTTATTTTTAATGTCTCAATGAATTTTGCTGAAATTAAGCCAATAAAAATATATTGATTCTTTGGAAAGTCAAGATTGTGCGTCAACTCTTTTTTTTACGTGTCCATGTTCCAAATCAATTGGTTATTGAAGACCAAGTAAAGTAGTCATGATCAGTAGGGTAAAAAAGTAATCCAATTGTGTAAACTGTTAAGCAATGCTTTGTTGGCTATTGTTATTGGTGTTAGTAACTTTTTCGAAATAACATTTTTAAAAAAAATGTATACTATTGAACCTAAAAGAAATAAATGGAGTTTATTTTCGGTGAGATTCATTGTAATATGAAGAAGTAAGGTGAGAAATCAGATTACACCTTACTTGTCTAAAATCTGATTTTTCACACTGAATTCTTAGTGCATTTTTCTCGTTTGGGCTTGATTTGTAAAGTGTTTATAACGTGCTGTCTACTCTTGTTTTCTCTACAAAACAAATAGTTAATGAATAAATATTGTTGCATAGCTATAATATAAAATTTACCTGATCGATAAGGTAGGAAGTTTTACATATATTTAAACTCTCTATGAGTTAATAAGACTCCACATGAATGAAACCCTAGAAATATACCTACTTGAGTTAATAGTGCATGAAAAAGTAAAATACGAAAAATTATGATTTTCGAGTTAATGAGTAAAATGTGTAAGGGGAATATTTAAGGATCAATGGGTGTATATTTGTGAGAGTGTTTGTACGTGTGTAAGTGTTTATGCGGATGTAGGAGAGACTAATGCATACACTGAGAAAAGTAGTGTTAAAAAGAGTATTATAACTTTGCTAAAAATTACTATATTTTCAGAAAAGCTGAGATGTACTCACCTGATAACGCAAAATTTTTACTTTAAACAATTTTTCAATTATGTTTTGATTAATTTTTATCATGAAGTAGCCCTACAAAAATTATTTCACGGCATGGTAAAAAATACTATGTGTAACATAGTAAACATTGTGATAGTACAATTTTTGCTACACAACACAGTAAATTTTATTATAATCGTTTTAAAATGTACCACATTCTAAAGTAAAATTTGCTATGTGACATAATAAAATTTCTCATTCCACCGCATTGCTATTCAGTATAGTAAAAATTACTATGTTCGAAAGTAATTTCGTACGATATATACACGTATTGAGTTTCAAATTTGAGGTTATACAAATGTAAATATGAAGAGAAACATATTATTTAATTTATCAGTGTTAAAAATTGATACGTGCTGATAATTAATTTTGAATCGACTAATTATCCGTTGTTAGTACCATTGTCTACAGAAAACCCTTTGATTTTTAATTTTATTGTGTGTATGATAAACAGTCCACGTTCCCACATGTACTTATCCATACTTGCGCGGACATCATGTCCTGTGGTCTAATGGTTGCGGAGCCTGACTCGGGAGCTCAAAGATAAAGGTCCAAATCCCAGTTGCTGCAGATCTTTTTTAAAATAAAAATATGTTTTCAATTCATCAATATCTATATACTATAAGAAAAAATATCTCTATTCATTTAAATCTATATATATATATATATATGTCTTTTGTTTAATGTATATATTCTCTGGGCAATATGTATGTATATATACATTTTTCTTCTCTTACTTACTAATATAAAAATTCTTTCTGAGCAAAGTAAAAATTACTATGTCGAATAACAAATGTTGATATAATCTGGTTTTACTATGTAACATAGTAATTTTTATAACATGGCGAGTATGTCTCAGCTTTCCTCTAAAATATAGTAATATTTATTAAAGTTGTAACACTTTTTCTAACACCACTTTTTTTAGTGTAATAGCTATTCTTACGAGACTTGCGTCAAAATGACTTAGAAAAATCACCATTGCAAGGCGGAAGTATAAGTTTGCCTCTGTTGTAGTTAAGCTATAAGCAATCGTTGAATTTTGCTTAGTTTATTTGAGTTTGCTGATCTATAGCACACCCTTCATTTCTAGCTCTCGCCTTAAAAAGGGTACGTCTAAAGAAATGTGATTGTAATCTTTTAATTGTATCTTGGTTCAGAACAAAATCGAAACATTTCTATCCTTCAGAATCTGAAACTCTGAAAATTATCAACGTTTTACTCATCGTAAAACATTGATTGGCAAATTTTTAGGACTTTTAATTATATATACTTAGGTAATATTTAAAACAAATAAGCTTACAGTTTGAAAATGATAGTCAACATGCAGGTTTTTAAATTAAAACTACGCTAAAAAAAACTATCATATAACTGGCAGCAATGTATAAGACTTATTACCTTCATTCGCTAGAACAATAAAATAATCAAAAGAATGTCAACAGATCCTTGTAAAAAGTTTATCATGCCTATTTAGTGATAAAATAAGAAAATTTAATTATTAAAACATAGTTTCAATAATGTAGATCGCACGAAGCGCATCTAACAGAATTAGTATATCTGACCGTTCACTTTTGTAAGCGAGGATTATGAATTAATCAGATAAAAATGTCCTGCAAATAATTAGTGTTTTCTTGATCGAGAGTTAAAAATTTTACGAATATTACAGACTTCTCTCCATGACTCATGTAATTACTGCATTTCAATCAAATCTTAAATGGTATGAAACTTATATGGTTTTAATATTTTTCATTTTATCAGTGTTTATTTTAAGCGCTATAACTTTTTCATCGAACAGATATTTCGTTTTTGTTTTGAGCCAAGTATCAAAAACAACAAAAACAACAACAATAATGACAACAACAACAGCAACAACAAGACTTTAACTATTATTTTCATCAAGAAATTTGCTGCTTTTAAAGCCCTCACTCCTTCACATGGCAAAATATTTCGAGATTTAAAGGTGTGTTACTCAAAAGGCTTTCGTTACAATTTTTGTTCCCTATTTCTAATGGTTTTTCAAAGATTTTTACCAATATGATTAGGTAAATACTTATACTTGAAAATCATTGAAGCAGAGATAATCGCACTTCTGCACTGATGGCTTTTTTTCGTACACTACCTTATTCGAGTCCAACTCTGCATCTGCAGGGTCTTAAGTTTATAAGTTTAGTCTTTAGTATCAAACGCTTTACTTTTAAGCTCAAGGCTAATGGCTGACATGATTGTAGAGGTGCCATCGTTGGCTTTCGGCATTTGAGTCGCACTTTTGCGCAGTAATAATGCGCTGAGAATGCTGCTGTTGCTGCCTTGAGTCGATGCAAATAGGAACGCGTGCATGTCGAATAAGACCACCCTCGAGGTGCCGCCACCTTTGGTTCTCACTACCATCGCACGTCAGCATAAGAAGCGCTGTTCCCTTGACGTAAACTGGCAGCGTTAAACAGAATTCATGGTGTCTAATTAGGCCATCCTTCGTTAAACTCCATTCCTGAAAGTGAAAACAAAAGAAAAATTTGTTAAAAAAATCTTCTTCAGTACAGGAGCCTTGTCATTAGAATACATAACGGTTGTTAAAAAGTGGATTATAATACATCATCCATCACGATGAGTTTCAAATCAATCTGTATAGTGAATGGACGTATGTGAAAACATGAATTATACGTATTATATATCCACTCACGAGTTAGAGAAATAATAAGATGATGTACCGTCATTTTCTCGACACCATGTTATTTCCAAGCTTTACTGTACAAAAATTGTAAGTGTAAGAAAAATAAAATAGATTTTACCCCTCACAGCCTATGTTATTTTTTCCTGTCTAGGCTGTATATATCGCGAAAGTCATATGACGTTTTGGGATCGTAATACTTAAATTTCAGCATCAATAAAAAAATTTTAATGACTGTAAAGACTTTTGGTATCACAATTTAGTGGAAGAGCAAATAGCATAGAAATAATATACATAGAGATGGCCAGCCGAATATTGGCCTGTAAGTAGAATCGTAACAGCGTCACAAAAAAAATTGTATGTGTCTTGCATCTCTTTCTCCTTTTTTTACTAAGTAGCTGTCACAAGTCACAGTCAGCATTGGAGACAGCGGTCAACTTATTATCTGCATTGCATCTTCGCCTCCCTCAACAAGCACGATGGCTGAAAACTGTGACAGCCAATCGGTGTTGGGAAGAGAGATGAAAGACCCACAAAATCTTTTTCCTCTCTCTAACGCTATTACGCTTCTACAGCCACTATTCTACTCTATTAATATTATCTCTATGGTTAGTAGAGGAATAAACTCAATGGTTTTTTTTTTAGTTGAAAATAAGATAATTTATTGGCTCCACAATTAAATGTACATGGCCATACGGCAAAATTACAATGAATTTTTACATAATTATAGTTTCTATATAATTGACTTCGTATTTTTATATCACATAAATCACATTACAGTCTTACAGAACTGTTAAATCTATATATAGTACTAGTAATCTTATGTGTAAGGTTAGATATTCATCTTATTTTATTTATTTATCTCGTTTGAGATCAATTGTGTATTTACTTACTATTTTTTTTTATTATATTTTTATTTCTGATTTATAAATGAATTCGCAAACCGCTTTAATCACATTAATATTTAAATTAGTGAGAAACTTCTGTACGTTTAACGGGTAGGAGATATTCATATCTCTTAGTTTTTCCAATAATAATTCTCTTTGTGTTTTAGTTTTTTGACATTGCCATAGTACGTGATCAATATTTTCAACACCTTCTCCACAATCACAGTCCGCATTATTTACAATATTTTGTCTAATAAGACTAGATTTTAACGAGTTATGATTACACCTTAATCGATTAATATACACTATAGAATTTCTGCTCAAGTTATATCCATGGAACCAAGGTTTCTTTGATATTTTATTAAAAAACTTCTGAAAATAATATTTACCTTTGTTACTAATAAGTGCTAAGTTAGTGATTTCTTCATTGTTCTTTACATTACATAATTTTTTAAATTTACTAAATACATCGGTGTAAGGTAAAGGTGCATCAAGTAATACTCCCTTCACGGCAGCTTCTTTAGCAGCTTTGTCTGCCTCCTCGTTCCCTAGGATACCACAATGAGCAGGAATCCATACAAATCTAATTCTTTTACCTTTATTATATGCTTTGTATAGTAGACGCAGAATATCATGAATAAAAAAGGGTTGGTTCATTAAATTATTTTTACATTTTAAGGCCTTCAGCACGCTTAAAGAATCCGAAAATATCATAAAACTATTTTTTTCAGGTTTGTTAATTTTCTCCAAAGCCAGAACAATAGCCAAGGCTTCTGCAGAGAAAATAGACGAGTGGTCGTTTATTCTACAACTTATACAGAATTCCTTATGGTTACTAAACACAGCGAGACCTACACAAGATGAATCTTCTTTGCCCATTTTTGATCCATCAGTAAAAATGCACACTTCTTTTTGTATGATTTGTTCGAATTTTGAATTAAAAATAACATTAGATACATAATAAGATTCATCTTTAACACAGGATTGAATATCAACATCAGGTAATAATATAAATGATTCTATATTCTCATGAAAACAAGGTGGGATTTCTGAATGTGATATAGTATCCTCCAAAAACCAAGTATTATTATAAATGTTTAGTAGTGTTGGCGGATTAAAATTCATTTCATAGATAGGATGTTCGCTTAATTCCTTCAGGCAGTTCAATTTTCCAATGAGAGGATGATGTTTCATTGACATACACTTAAGAATAAATGTATATCCTAGTGATTCACATCTGTATTTTAATAGTGGAATTTTGGATTCTGCGTTCAAAATATTTAAGGGAGTAGAACATCTATATCCCATTGCTAACCTTATGCATTTGTATTGTATCTTTTCTAGTTTTTGAAAATCTTTTGAATTATTTAGAGACATCAAAAATCCTGCGTATTCTAGTCGAGATCTGATTAAAGATTTATAAATATTCAGTAAAATATTGGGATCTGCTCCCCACCAAACTCCTCTTAAGCAACTAATGATCTTTACAAAAACGCTTGTTTTTTCACATAGGGAGTCTATATGAGTTTTCCAATTGAGCCTTCTATCGAAGTTTATGCCTAAGAATTTTGTTGAACTAGATTCATTAATCTGTATTCCATTAATTTTAAGATGATAGTTATTGTTATGTTTACGTCTATTTTTATCAAATACCATGAGAATACATTTGTAAGGAGCTAGAAATAAATTTATGCAGCTAAGATTTACAGCCAATAAGTTGATTTGGTTTTCCATTATAATAAAATCGTTGCTATCATTATTGGATTTTATATAGAGTGCAATGTCGTCTGCGAATTTTAAAATTGATATTTTGGGATTTATACATTCGTCAATGTCATTTATATAAATGGAGAATAAGGTCGGACTAAGTATACTTCCTTGAGGAAGGCCTTTATGAGTTTTCTTGATTATGTTACCTGGACAATTTATGAATTCAATTACTCTTTCCACTGTTAAATTGTACATGAATTTTGTTAGTTTTTTTGGGAGACCTAAATCTACTAGTTTCTGAATTAACATTTCTGGAAGCACGTTATCGTATGCCCCTTTGATATCCAGAAAAGTTGCTATTAATTGCTCCTTTTTATAAAATTGTGATTGAATTTCTGTGGTTAAAATAGCTAAGCTTTCATGACAAGATCTATTCTTCCTGAAACCATATTGGGAGTTTTTGATTATTTTGTTACTTTCTATCCAATGATTAATTCTGAAGATTATCATTTTTTCAAATAATTTTAGAAAACAAGATGACATATTTATTGGGCGCACATTATTATTACTTTTAGGAATGAACACACACAAATATTGATTCCATTCAGATGGAAATTCTCCTGAATTATACAGATCATTATATATATCTAGTAATACTCTCAATGTAGACTCTGGAAAAAATATCATAAAGGCAAAGCTGATTTTGTCAGCTCCAGGAGCTGAGTGAGTGTTAACATTTCCTAAGGCATACATTAATTCATTATAATGAAAGGTATCGTCTAATTTATTATTTGCATTTGAAAATACATATTTAGGAGGCACAAATTTTTGCCCAGGAGGGCAAAGCGTATCTATACTTTTGACCATATTGTTTACAATTTCAACGTTTCCATTAATAAAATCTTTTCCTAATAGTTTATTTTTAAAAAGTTTAATTTTATTAAAGATATACGTCGGGTTACTAAGTCTATTAAATGTAAGTGTGAACTTTTTAAACGCCTCTTGTTTTTCTTTTCTTAGCACAGCCTTGGTAATAGCCTCAATACGTTTATACTCAAGGAAAGCCTCTTTGGATGGATTAAATTGGATTGAAAGTAATTTAGCCTTTTTAACTCTAATGGCTCTCTCACATTTCTCATTCCACCACACCACTGGAAATTTTTCTTCTTTTTTTTTTTAATTTTTATTAAATGAAGTGTTTGCATGTTTATCATTATTACCTTTTTGTTTTTCAGAGTTACTGTAATTGTTAGTTTGCGTATAATTATTGTATTTATTTTTAATTGATTTTTGAAAAGAAGACTTTTCAATTGCTTTAATAACTTCGGCTACTAGTTTGGTATATCGGACAACAGCACTGTTATTAATAAAATGTAGGGAGTTGAACAACCCGTCAGAATCAATCAAACTTGCCTGAAATAAGTCCCAGTCAATCATTTTTGCGTTATATTTAACTTGGTTTTTGGGTAGTCGAGATGGAATTATTTCCAGGCCAATGGTAATTGGGAAGTGATTACTCCTCCAATTATCCTTTTCAACACCCCATGAACTTTCAATCATCAAATCGGGTGAAACTAGAGACAAATTAATTGCGGATTTGTTCATGTCAATGTCAGACATATGGGTAAAACTACCGTCGTTCAATAAACAAAAATCTATTACGTCAGTTTGGTTAAAAATTATATTGCCGTTTGGACAATTGCGTTTCCCACCCCATGCAGCGTGGTGAGCGTTAAAGTCCCCCACTAATACATATAAGTTACCACAATTATTTTTAATATAATTTAAGAAATTCGACCATTCCTCGCTTTTTAAGTTATTGCCGTTCTTTGGTTGTCTGTAACAAGCTATAATAAATAAGGACCCTTTAATTGTTTCAACTACAATAGAACCCACTTCTAAAGCTTCAGGTTTGATTAAAACATTAAAATCTTTAAAGATAAGGTTTTTTTTAACTAGAAAGGCAATACCACCTCCACCTTCTTGAATCCTATCAAATCTAACTATTTCGAATCCATTTATTGTAAATGGGAGTTGTTCTGGTTTTAACCATGTTTCAATGAGAATTATAATATCCCAATTTGACGCATATCTCTCCAATTCAAAAATTTTACCTCTTACACTCCTACAGTTCCATTGACAGATTTTTAAATTAATATGATTATTCATTTTTTGATTGTATGTCTATTATAAACACTAAATGTAAATTTAAATTATCTAAATTATTAAAATGAAAATACCACTTAAATATTCTATTATTACTTTAAGATTCTTGACTATAGACTTCAACATCACTATCGTTATACCGTTGATACTCATCCTCGTTCCAATTTTCCCACTCTTCAGTTTGTTTCTCTGGCCTCAGATTTATATTACCAGCATAATCCATGTAGTGTTGACTGTTTAGTTCCAGCAATCCATTAGCAGCAATTAGTTTTTCCTTTTCAACTTGATAATGGTCTATTCTTTTCTGGTTGTTCGTTTGCCGAGTTTTAAGCACGTTTTTACTCTGGTACTGTCTCATCTGGGTATGAATAGGCATACTAGAGAACGTAGGTTTATATTCACTCTCTTTTGAATTGATATAATCTGGACAGTTTTCTTCATGGAATTTGATCCAGTTTTTGGTAACTACTTTCGGTTTAATCAATTTTTGT
This sequence comes from Copidosoma floridanum, assembly GCF_000648655.2. The sequence continues at coordinate 187,520 of NW_019379686.1, forward strand.
TTGATGATTTTTGGAAGGTTCACTCTAACCTCTGAAGTAATATTGTCCACGTTCTGTACTTGAGCGTTGTCTTGACTATGACTACCGGTTTGTACTACTTTTGCATTTTTGCATAGGTACTTACTTGGTTGTTTTCGTCATGGTGTGCTGTAAACACTTTCTGATTACCAGCCTTACCCAGGGACGGAAATGATTCTTTTGAACCCACAGGGCCTTTTTTTATTCTATCACCCATCACCAATGCTCTTGCATCTTCAAACGACTTGTTTTCCATAGCCATGATTCTTTGTATATGTTGTTCTCTGATTAAAATTGGACAGACGTTGCTCAGAGCTTGATGATTTCCACCACAGCTTGCACACTTTAGTGTATCAAAGAGACAGCTGCCTTCATGCCTGGTTTCTCCACACCTTTTGCATTTAGGATTTTTACACCATTTGGACACATGACCTGGAGCAAAACACGTATAACACATTTTCGGAGATGAAATAAACGGTTCAACTACATGTGCAATTTTGAATATAAACACTTCTGATGGTAGGTCTTGGCCTTCAAAACTTATCACAACTGACCTAGTAGGAATCCATTTCAAAGCATCCTCATTTGTTTCCTTGTTCCTCTTTTTAAGCCTATATACATCAGACACTTTAATTCTAGATTCTAATTCTTCTAAGATTTCACTTTCTTCCATCATCAAATCAACTCCTCTTATTATACCTTTCCTGATGAGTCGGTATGATGGAATAGAAGCTTCGCAGTTTTTAACCTCAATGTCACTATCATCCAGAATTTTATTAGCATCACTAATATCTCTGAAGATCACCTCCAATTTCCTACTAGACTTAGGAAAAATTTGTACTACACTCTTGTATTTTTTGCATATGATTTTTCCAATTGAGTAAGGACTTATTCTACTTGCAGTAGCGCCATTCTGCTGTAAGCAACTTCGAATTATGACTCCGTATGGTCCTTTGTTTGCTTGAGAGTACGTTTTAATAGTATGATTTCGGCTGATGTTATTATTTTGCAGATTTTCTGTTGATCGTCCATTAGAACTTTGTTGGGATTGGCTCTGATTTTGTTGCTGTTGTTTCTCGACCTGAAGGACTCTTCTATCTTTGTCTTCATTGGATAAATTTATCATATAATCAGTCTTCTGTTGTTTTTCCTTTTTCGTGCCTTCATCTTTCTCCAGACTATCTGCAGGACGTCTTTTACCTGGTTTCAACACGTTCTCTTCATTATCATGAACCATAGGGTCTACCAGCATGTCGTAATTCTCAACATTTTCACCTTTGTCATTCATTGTTAACTGTAAGCGCCTCCCGGTCTCCCGGGGGCTGAGCTTAAATTTGGCTTTTTTTCTTTGCTTGAAGCACTTTTAACACGTGGGCACGGGTACAGGTTAGAAATCCGAATTTAAACACTAAGAAAAGCACTAATTTTCGCGCACGTAAAATAAAAAAATAAAAAAGACTCTGTTTATGAGCCACAACGAAGATATATTTGTGACCCAAGGGAGGAAAATCCGAAGAGAAAACTCCCTGGAAGAACGAACAAATGATACAAAAGAGAATATGAAATTTGCTATTTAAGGTATAAACAACTTCCTGGTGTGAACAAGCCTCATGTATATGTGTGCGTGTGTGTGTTAAGTATATGTGAAGAATGTGTGAAGTGTTCGTCAGCACTGTTCTCGCTCTCAATTACCGTGACACGGTTTCGCTGACGCGGAATTTTGCCGTGTTTACTCGCAGCACATCGATACGAAAAGATTGGATACCGATCATAATGGATCAAGGATATGAACGCGTGATCCTAAACACGTAATATCGGTATGCAAACTATGCGAAGACTTACTTCACGCGATGAAACAATGAAAATCCGATAAAACCAATAAGTATTCGAGATCGCAATGAAAACTGTGGACCGCTGTATATCAACTGTAGCTTCGGAATGACCGCACCCTCGCCACCTCTTCTCAATTTTTCGTATCTCCGCCGTTGGCGGCACTAATCCCTCTCCCTTTGATTTACCTTACGTCTCTCGGATGACGTCCACCAATTAGCGTGACGATACAGGACAATAGTGTGAAACAATACTGACTACACACGAATAAAAACGAACATAAAAACGAATCCTTTACTGCACGCTCGACGTGCTGTGAGACTTCCTTCTCCGCTCTCTAAATCTGAAAAAGTGAAAGTTTCACTTTTTTCCCAAGTGAGATCAGTTCTCACTTTAGAATAAGTAAAATTTACTTATGTTCAAGTTAAATGTACTGAAATAAAAAGTGGATGAATCACTTATCAATAAGTGAACGGGCAGCCACTTGTGAAATGAGTGGTAACTGTAACCGCCAATTCGTCATGCGACTGACGCCACATGGCAATTCGTATTTCGTTTCTCACAGTTTCAAATTTTCAAGAAGAATTACTGACTGGTTGCTTCACGGATGAACGTTAATGTAAGTAGTTTTTTCTTCTTTGTCACTTAAATACAAAAGTTTTTATTTAAAAGCTTGACTTTGATAAATACGAGAGATGACTGATACTTAATAGGTTTTCTAACCTAAAATTTGTTTAAAAATTTTCTCAGCTCTTTTTTTCTTTTTTATAGAAGATTAAAAATGGATCCAAAGCATCATTTTAAAAGCTTGAATGCTGCAGAGTTAAAGGAGCTACTTGGGGAAAAGATTCAGGATACAAGGACTTTAGACATCTTAGAAGGTATGACGAAAAATATTCCGTACAAATAAGTGAAAAATCCTCCTACTCTTCTTCAATCAAAAATATTTGCAGCCTCATGTAAGTACAGTGTCCTCCAAAACTACACTGATTAAAATTACACTAATTTAGCTGGTATGTCACTTTAAATTTATTTTATAAAACATTTCAGTGTGTAAGTTTAAGTACTAATATCAATAAATATAAAAAATCGTAATAGATTA